>VXBB01020320.1:427194-457477 GCA_013399915.1 Illadopsis cleaveri | reverse complement strand
TGGTGGCTGTTCATCCCTGTGGCAGTGGCTCAAATAAATAACTTTTTTTTTCAGCCAGTCTGGGTAGGAGGCTGTGTCTGCTTCTGAGTCTAGACTCAGATACCAAGATCTGTGAACACACTAGCTGGAGTTTAGGCAGTACTCCTGCCATAAAACTGTACCTTCACCCCTTCCAGAAAATGCAGCAAATCACAATCAACATGTGGTGTAATTGAGTGCCAGCTTGGGACACTGGTGTTTCAGTCAGGCATCTCAGACGTTTTTATCATGGTTTCCAGCACAGTTAACTCTATCTGCATTCTGGTTTGATTTGCTATGTTAAAAAAATGGATTCTTGATTCATGCCATACTGCCTTGCAATCAGAGGAAACATTTAACAAGGACTATCCCGACTTTAAAGAAATGTAGCTTCCAGAAGTGCATCCTTCACGTTGTATTCTGAATTAGAGCTTTTACTTTCCCAAACCAAATAGTTTTAGGGTAAATGCTTATTTATACATTTGTGTATAGGTTCCAGGAGTTCAGAAGCAAATGTGTACTTAAGGCCAGATAATTTGTGGTAGAACATGGTAGCTAGCCTTGACTTAATATTTAGTAGGTCTTTCCAAGAATGATTTCATTATTGATGCAATTTAAGGTTCAGGATACCCTAAAGTGCTTTGTTTAGGAATTGGAACAATCTGTGAAGCTACAGAAGTTATAAGTGATCACGGCATGGTCGCGACAAACTTTTTTTTACTTGGCTGACCATTAATTTGCCTTAACTACCACCTTTGTGATCATCCTGCTCTGAATGTTATGTATTGTATACTGAAATTTACTCTACTCATCTGTGTGACCACAAAAGGAATCCCCAGGGCCATCTTCAATTTCACAGTCAAACGCACTACTTGACTAGCGGCCTTGACACCAGTGTGTATCCTACAGTTTGGATGTCCTCTGGGAGCAGTACTGAACAGTTAATTTAGCTATTTTGCTTCATAAATGAATCCCAACAGGATGATTTTGGAGAGGTGGTGCTGGAGGAAGGACAGGGATTGGGAAAAAAAATATGCCCAAGTTAAAAAAAAAGGAAAAGAAAAAAAAAAGATAGAGCAGGATCCTTAATGTTTTTTTGAACAAGATGTAATTAGTTGCCATAATGCTGTACTGTTTGTTTGACTTTTTTTCAGTGTGGTTACTGTTACTTCATCCCTGAAATGTTTCCAAGAGAAACAAGGGATTGTCCACAAGATAATCACCGCAATGTCTGACTCCTCTGCGTGTAGTATGGTGTGTCACCAAGAGAGAGGTATTATCTACATGCAGCCTGTGAACAAAAATCAAGAATACTCACTGGGGATAAAACTTTAAGTGCAAATTATTCTGCAAATGGATGGTTTCTCAAAAAAAAGTTCCTTGCTGCTAGGTAAAAGAAGCACTCTGTCTTTTCCAGTATCAGTATTCCAGTGTCTGCATTGTTGAATGTGATGACACCTTCAACACCTTTAATCTCTTCAGTGGTAAGTTAGGAGAAGGCCAGTTCATTATTTCTGAACTGATTAGCCAGCACAGTGGGCACCAAATCCCCTTGTGGGGCTGAGCATGGTCAGCCCATGCTCTTGTTCTCTCAGAGGCAGCCAGACCCAGCCAGGCTGGCTGCTGTGAGCTGAACTGTCCCCATGGCTCATTAAATTGTTGCCCTGCCTGCAATAGCCAGAATGGGTGAATGTCCCATCCCACAAAATAAAAGGCAAAGTTTACAAATGCAGTGTTCCCATTCTGAAATATAACCTTCTTCTCCTCAGGTGTAAATCCACACTATGAAAATTGATGTTATGAAACTGTCAGCTTTGAGATGGGGACAGTCCCCTAGCTCGAGGTGTCATCTGGCAGAGGCTTCAATCTCTAAGAAATACCGAGGATCTCATACAAGCTACAAGAATCACCAGAGCCAGCTTGCAGGTGGGCATGTTCACTCAGCACAGCACCCAGAGTAAATTTACATGAGTGAACAACTTTTTTTTAAATGTTCAATTCATACATTTACATGGGATCTATTCAGCCCAGCTTAGCAGGGAACCTAAATTTGACTTGCTTGATGAAACATTCTTTCCCAACTGGGTTTTAAAATTCTCTCTACAGTTACCAAGAAGAAGAAGGTTCCTCTGGAGACATTCAGATCGAGCTGTCACCCAAAGTGGTTTCAAATGGCAGGCTGGGTTGTAGCATGCATTAATACACCACCACTGGTTTAGGGGAATTTTTAAAAATTTTAGTTCTTGTTAACTAAATGAAATGAAATCATGCTAGTTAGTTCATGCTTAAAAGTCCTTCCCTTCACATCAACAGTTTACTTGACTGTCAAATAAGTATACTTCCAGAATTAGATATATTAGACATTTTGTGGGTTTTGTTATCATTTTGCCAAGAATTATTTATATTTCAGCATCATGAAGGAGCTTGCTTTTACAATCATAGTAGAAATTGGTGTAATGAGAGATGAGTAGCTGATGGGTCTGCTAGTAAAATCTACAGCTATTCAATTTTAGAGTGATTATAATTTCAAAAACTGTGATGTTGGTATTAGAAAAAAAGGGTACATTTTTGGTATTTTTAATACTTATTGGATGGACATTACCGTAAGTCCAGCATGTAACAAAATGGCATTTATACCCAGTGCCAGGTCTTTAAACCTTTACTAGTTTGAGTAGGCTTTTGCTTCACAGCTGATCTCATCAGAGGAAATTTCTGCATTTTGTGCATCAGCTGGTAAGGTCTGAAGAGTGATGGCTGTTGGCCACTAATGTAAAATCGGACACAAGTTAGTTGTAATCAATCCAAAAGTAATCAACTAGTCTTCCAGTGTCAGAACACCTTGCAAAAAGTTTTCTGTGCCTCTTGATTTTATTAGATTTTCTATGGACCAGTGAAGAGGGAAATATGTTTGATGCAACTTATGCATGTCAGCACTTTTTGGCTAGAATTGAATAATTGCATACCCTCATAGAGAAAATCTGCTTCTGTGCTATGAAAATGTCCTCACAAGCTGTTAATTCTGTTCAAAAATTGAGTGATGATAATTAGCAGAAGTGAGTAAAAAATAGCAAAAGCAATTATGCAAATTAGCAAAAAAGCTTATAAAAATGTTGCATAGGTGCAGCAGCTTGGAAAGAAAGCCTTGACTTTGTTATTCCTTTTCTGTCCCATGACTTAAAATACAAGCCCTCTCTCCTACGTTGATGGGAAAAGCCAAAACATATGCTTTTCAGCTAACAAAAAAACAACACACAAGGCACAATGTTATTGCAAGTGTAAAACTAAATGGAACTTTTCCATAAGCCATATTCAGAGCAGTGTCAATGGCCACAAGGCCAGCTTCAGCTTGCTTCTGGGGGTGTTGGAGCCCACATGGGCCAGCATCCAAACACAGTAGAAATATAATACAACAATGTTTTCGCCTCCCCATGCTTTTCATGAAACCACCAGAAGTCCTGCATCAGGATCACAATGTATCAGCCTAGCTCAGGAGTTCAGGCTCGGGAAAACAGCTGGTAAAACTGCTTCATGCATCATGCTTTACAAAACTTGACTACTTTGCATTTGAAGAGGCATAATTACCTGTGTTAAATATCACTGGTTAGAAGCTACACTGAAAAAGAACTGACATTTTGATGGGCTGTTACGGCAGGGATAAGATGAGTAATTTTCAGCATTTTGACAAAAAATAATTGCGTAACTTAGAAGCGCATTCTTCAGAGTGACTGTGCGAAAATGGTGTTTCTCACCCAACATACTCATCTTCAATGTGAACTTACTCATTGCTGCCTTTATTATTCGAAAGAAATGTTTGACAGTGTTACATGTAGAAACTCTGCTGAGCCAGAACTGAATGAGGAGGCAGAGCTGAAGGCTTTTGGATTCATTGTCTGTCAGAAGCATTGTTAAATAAGCAATGACTGACAGTGTCTCAGCCCTTCATCTACAGGCAGAATACTCACATCCTAAGGTGAAATCCTGTGGAATAGGATAGAAAGCAACGGCAAGGAGCATTTCCCCCGTAACATCGCTGCTAGTGGCGTTAATAAGCAAGCCAGGAAAAACATGGCTTGGCTTTTTACTCCTCAGACGTGTTGACAGAGCTGACAGTTAAGAGTTCTCTCTTTTTTTAACTTGTGAAACGCGTGTGCTTTACCTGGAATTACTGAGTCACGACAAATATGGAAAAACCACTCCCATGCCACTTCCCAGAGATGAGCAGTCATTTAACAACAGCATGTTTATACAATATTTGTTTCCACTGTCCATGTTAGAGCCTCAAAGCACTTTGCAAATGTTAATAAAACTATTCATAATCCTTTCTAGCTAAGCAATTTATTTCCGCTTTATTTACCGGAGCCATGAAGACAATGCTAATAGCTTTTATCTGTTACATGGAGGACTTCTGAGCTGTGCCTTTCCATGTTCTTTGAAAAAGAAAGAAACAAACAAAACCCAATGCTTTTTATTATTAACCCTGTTTTGCAGATAAAGAAATAAGGCTTTCAAAAGAACCAGGACTGACTGATGGATGTATAGCCAATGATACTTATATGCCATGAACATGCAGCATATTCATCGTGCAAATAGTTTTCCCCTGTCATGGGGAATTTCTGGGGCAGTGGGAAGAACTGGGGGGCAGGTGGAGGAAAAGCAGCCCTCCTGTGGTCATGTCAGTGTGGTTTTTTTAGGCTGCTTCCAAGAACTTGTTCAGTGAACACATCCCAAAGTAGACGATCCCATGGATGTCCTCATAGTGGGCTATTGCACACATTCTCATTGCAGTGAAAGTCCACATGCATTGCACATTTCTGCTATAGGGCCTCTGGGACTGACAAAGCCTTGCACCAATCACTTCAGGGCTGATTTGCTTCCAAAATATACATACATATATACACATGTATATGTATATGTATATGTATATGTATATGTATATGTATATGTATATGTATATGTGTATGTACGCACCTATATATATACTTTAAAAAATAATATTCTCATGTACCACAACCATGAAGCCACATCTATCTTCTGTTTCTCCAAAGGCTTTGGGAGTAGGATTGCTTGGTGGACATGGGAAGCTCCCTCCAACTTTCCATCTTTTGGCTCTAGTCTGAGGGTCTTCTCTTTGGACATGGTCTATAGAGCTGGTTTGGGATCTGTAGCATTCACCACAAGCCCAAGCACAGCCCAAAAAACCACAGAAGACAGGTGTGAGGGCACTGTTCTTGGACTGAGGGATTGTCAGCAGGGGATTTTGGTCACTGAAGATTTTACCTCAGGCATTGAGTCAGAGGAAAAGTCCCTTACCATCAAATGACACACACTTTATTCCTGGCAGGAGGCAAGAAATATTGTTGTCTTGAACAACATTATTGTTATTCTAGGTTGTTGGCAATGACCAGTTTTTTGAGCCAATGGCTTTGGTGCCTTGTTGTAGTCTAGACATCACCTGAAGCATCAGTCAGAGATGGCTTTGCCTCCCCATTTTGAATTGCTCTCGGCAATCTCTGTGGTATGTAATGAATTATCCTTTTTTTTTTTTTTAATTATGACATGCAGAGGAGGTTTCTCACCAATAACCATTCTTGCCATACTTTTGCCTACATTGATGTAGATATATTGTCATTTTTTTGGAGAAAAGAAACTCTAATGAGTGTATATGGTTCATTTTCTTGACCCTTTGTAAGGTATTTTGACTTCTCTAGTATCACTGTGTAGGTATACTTTGATCCTCTTACACTGACAGTTCTCCTTAAAGTGTTTCTCTAAACTCATAGAATCACAGAATGTTTTGGGTTGGAAGGGACTTTAAAGATCACCTGCTTCCAATCCCCCTGCCATGGGCAGGGACACCTTCCACTACACCAGGTTGCTCAGGATCCCATCCAACCTGCCTTGGAACACTTCCAGGGATGGGGCACCCACAACTTCTCTGGGCAATCTGTGACAGTGCCTCACCACCCTCTGGGTAAAAGATTTTTTCCTAATAGTTAATCTAAATCACTTCTCTCTTCTTTTAAAATGGTTCTCCCTTGTCCCATCATTATCTGTCTGTGTAAAAAGTAATTCATTAGACACCAAGAGAATTCTCTCTTTAAATTTATGCTTTACTCAAAGATTTTCATAAAGGGAGGCTGCATTAGCATCTCTGTGTGTGCTGGAGAGCCATGCCAAGCAATCTCGAGTCTGAAATTTCTCAGGCTCCTCGTTTCACTTTAGAGTGTTTCAAATGACTCTGTCTCACAGCTGTTGCCCAAAAGAGAATTCAAAGTATGGCCCTTCAATTAATACCTATCAGAAAGAGCTGATAGGTTTGGATCCAGGATATCTTCACAGAATCAGCCCTCCACTATGAGTCCATGAATCAATAAACTTTAAATACAATTACTGGATTTTGAGTTCATGGTCTGTCAAAGTGGTCTCAGAAATGTGCAGAGAATTACCGAGGCTCCTGATTGCCAAGTTCACATGATACTGGTACATCTCCAGTCAAAAAAAAACCCCAAAACCACAATGTAGGAAGAGATACAGATCAGTTTTAAAAATTATGTTACACTTTTAATATAGATTTCTCAATTGCATTTTTAGGTTTATACAACCAAAGTCTACAGATGTAAACAAAGGCGTCATGATAGAGGCGGAAAGTAATCCATTGGCAAGATCTTCATGGATAGTGTTTATTCCTGCCCTTTGCAGGTTTTCAAGAATATTTTCACTTGCTAAAAATCCCCACAAGATGGCAGTGCTCAGTTCATTAACAAGCGAAAGCAAAATAACTATTTTGCTGTAGAGCGAAAATGACATACAGAAAAAATATCACACACAAGATCAGGGCTTCTTAACCCTTTCTGCCCATCCCACACACTAAGACAATTTCCCCGTAGAGAGCACAAGAATGTGTGTGTAAAACCCACAGTGAATATCCACAACCCTGAAGAACAGCCAAATCTTGCTTTGTTACCCAGATATACAGAAGTGTTTTGCTTAGCAAGCTAATCTTCCAAACAGCTACGGAAAATGAAAATGACACCTGAATTTGTCCCAGTTTGTTATGTGTGTATATATATATTTCTTGTCTGTGCCTGAGGCTCAGAGCCTAAAACCCCAAAACTAACCAAACTGAGGGACTTTTTTTCTTTTTCCAAACAGTGTGTAAGATAACAAACAGACAGGCTTAGCCTCCTCTATGCTTCTCTTTCTGCTTGTTTTGAAATACACTAAATGCAAGGATTTCCTGCACCATTGCAGTGCAGTATTGTATTATGGCATTTTTAAAGAGACTGTTTTTTTATTTAATGAATTTTCCCAGTGAATGCACAGCATCTCTATTTGAAAACATCTTCATTATTTAGCTTGAGAGCCATTCAGAGCATGCCAAATTAAATATCTAAAAATAGAGAGTAAGACTCCTTCTTGTTCAGAGCATCATTTCATAGATGCAGCTAACCAACTGCTGAGAAAACAAAACTCAATCCAGGTTCCTGGACACCCAGGCTTCTACCCAAAGATCGATGCTCAGCTTCAGTTTCCCACTTCTTAGGTTATACTCAGCAGCAGGGAAAGGAACAGAGGAGCCAACAAACCTCCCCCGTCTCTGTGCTGAAAGGACACAGGTTCAACCCTGCCTGGCTGAAACTATGCTGCCCTAAAAAACTGTGCCACCATGCCCCATCCCCTGCCTGTGGTGTGCCCAAGACCAAGAAGGGTAGGCCAGTCCCTTTCTTGTAGGCACATCCACAAGCTGAGTCAGGCAGTTGGCACATCTGATGCTTTCATCAGCATCAGTGTGAAGCCATCCAGGGACCACAGCAGGGTCTCCTGAAAAGAATAGGACCACAGTTTTGGGCAAAAAACCCACAAACCACAAACCCAATATATAGTGGCTACAGGTACTCAGAGATTTCTGCCTGGTGCCAGGGGGAAAAAGGGGGGCAAAACCATATGACAAAGTCCCAAGAGGCACCTGATTTCCGTAAGTGAACATGCCCAAGTGCATGTGGGCATGCTTGCCTTCTGGAAGGACAGAGGATAAGGTATTCCTGGGCCCTCAGGATACTTCCAGAGACACAAAACATCTAGATAACAAATGGTGACTTCCCTTAGCTGGAAACACAGTCCTGGGAAGTGAGAAAATGCCCCTCTTCAGTACCGTCCCTCCCTCACTACAGTCCCCACCTGGCAATGGGCGGCAGCTGGCAGGGCATTTAGTGGTGTTCTCCACTTGACAGCGAGCTACTTTTCCCCAAGTTATCAGCTTTTCCCAGCCTTTTCCTCCTGGCAGCAAGCCACCACTTTCAATCTTCAGGCAGACATGGTAGCCAGATGTTCTTGCAGACAGAGTCTGCTGCCCTCAGCCCCATCCTTGCAGGGTGGAAATGCTCCCTCTGACTGTAGCAGCCCCTTCTCAGTGCCAGAGCAGACTTTGGGCAGATGTTGAACCAGCATCCTGGCAGAGGATTTCTCCAAATTACTTAAGTTCTGTGCTACCTGGCTTTACAGTAAATCCCAGCTCTTCACAGGTGCAGAATGAGGCCAGACGTGCTGCTCCCCTTTGCTGCACAATGGTTTGGAACCAGGAGTAGACAGATACTCTGAGAGCTGCATTGAGATCCAAAGCCTTTCATCTTTAAAATAAATCTTTTTTATGCTGGAGCAGACAAATGGTGCATCTGGAACAACATGAAAATATTTGTTTGTCCTTTTTATTTTTGCTGTGCTAACAAAAATGGTTAAAATAAAAATAGCTCCTGTAACAAAAATATGTTGTTTAAAACTCCTACCAGACCTTCAGCATTTTCTTAAGTTCTATTAAATACATTTTCCTCACATCATATTTCTTGTTATATTCAGATTTATTTAAAATTATCATGTTATTTCACTTTGCCAAAAATAAATAACAAAAAAAGGAAAATTGAATCACCTGACATACCTACAGAACATTGGCAAAGTAGTAACAGATTCTAAAAATGTAAAGACAACTGTTCCAAAGTCAGCATCTGCTGCTGTGAGTTTGGTATTATTGTTTCTGCTGGTACTTCTATTTCTTATGGTTTGTTGAAGCAGATGTTGCCATTTGGGAAGGTCTCTAGTTAACAAGACCACTCTTAATCAATCACAGCGTTTTTCCAGCAGACTTATTCCTTATGGCAAGGTGTGCAGTTGAACAGAATGTTCACTGTGCACAGGATCAGAGCTGAAAGAATGTAACATAGTTCCCCAGCCCTCCAAGCAATATTACCAAATGACACAGTTAATGTGGTTCCTCATTAAGAAAATGCAATGACAGATTAACACTTCACTCCTTCACATGTGAGATCACCCTCATTCCCACAGGACATCTGAGTATTTCCTTTTATCCTTGTCAAAACCGTGCAGTGGGAAGGGAATGTGGCTGTCTCCCACAGGCTGCTTGGTGACGTGGGCAGTGTTTTAACATGAGAGGCCGTGCCACGATGGCTCATGCTGCAGTGCTGGTCTGCTCATATGGAGGGATTATGAGGCTCATTTTTGCATGGACAAAGTGAACCTGAGGACCCACTCACTGCTTAGAAACAACAAATCACTTCTGGGATAAATGGAAGCTGAATTTGAGGGAGCGCACAATGTCAGTCCCTGTTGTGGGGTTTCAGTACTGCTTGATTGGGCTGCTCAGAAAAATGCTGAGCCTGTCTGGAAAATCCATGGCCACACAGAGGAAATGAAACCCAGAGAGTAATTTGTGGTTCTTACCATTGTAGGTAAGTGTGGCACGAAATTAATTGTTTAAAAATTGCACCTTGCCCCAAGAGTGGTTATTCAGGTATGACATTCATCAGACTAGATTGTTGGCCAGATGATGCACTTGGGGATGGTGATGCAGGTGTGTGCCTTGCCATAAGCTCTCTGCCACAGCCACAGCTCTTACACTGTGGTTGTGTAATAGCTGAAACTCACATGAGCTGAAGATGATGTGGTCCAGCTCCCCCTGCCCTTGAATGTCCTTTCCCACCCATTTCCAGTGCTGGTACCACTGAGTGTGAACAGTGGCAAGTCAGTTCAGGAAGCTGATGTAACTAAAATCGGACCTGGGATGGTTGTGTGGCAATGTCTGTTGGTGAGAAACTCCCTACAAGTCATTATTTTACGGCTTGTTTCTCCTAAGCAGTAGCACAAGCCACAAACGTGGCTTTGCAGGACTTCCCCTTCCTCTGCCCCTTCTGTACCAGTCCTTCTTTACCTTGGGGTGGCTGAACTGTCAGGACACTGGCCAGATCCTAGGTTTAGCCTTACTATCAGCTTCCAAATGCCCAAACTCAATTTTCCCTACTCTGCTCAAAGACTATATCTGATGCTGAAGCCAATCTGTGGGAATCCTAAAAAGAAGCATAAAAAGAGGAAAATAAAGAAGATTTTAATGAATGCAGGGAAATGTGATTCAGTAGTAAGTTACTTGTCTAGGGATGTGCTAACATTTTATATCAAATGAGTTTCTTTTTACTGAACCCATCCTTTTCAAATTACTGTTCTCTGTACGGTGGTAGGAAATCTCCACTTCTCCCACTGAACCTAACTATTCACAGCCACTCTTCCACTCTTTCCCTTCTTAAAAAGTAATTTTATTCAAGGCAACACTGCTCCTCCTAAACCTAAATGTTCAGAGCATCATCACCAAATGCCTAGCTTGCTACTTTTGGTCACGCTTCAGCAGAAATCAGTGTGGCCAAATTGCAAGGAATAACTCTTCACTGAGAGAATGTTCAGTCCTTGGAACAAGCTGTCCAGGGAAGTGGTGACAACACTGAGCCTGTCAGAGTTCAGGGAGTGTCTGGATGATGGTCTGAGTCATATGGTTTAGTTTTAAGTAGTCCTAACTACCAGCACGGAGTTGGGCTTGATGATCCTTAGGGGTGCCTTCTAACTCAAGATATTCTGTGATTCTGTTTCTATGAACTCTGGTTCAGGCTTTTGTGTACAAACCCGGGAAAATATAAAAAACCAGACAAATCTAATTTTAAATAACTAGGGGTTAGCCCAATGTTATACTGATGGGAAACAAATGATCTCCGTGGCCAGAGACAGACCAAGAAATAGTACTCTCTCACACTGTATTGACAGGGCTTCTGGGCTGGATCAACTCCTTTTGGTATTGAAATTATGCACTCCCCCCCTCTCCTCTCATTTTTCTACCTAACAACTTTGAAACCCCAGGCCTGAATAAAAGAAGTCAGGCTTTAAGCTTTTCTAGTTTATGTATTTCCATCAAGACTGAAGATTGCATGCCTGGGACTTGGCAATAACAGTATAGAGCAAGAGGAGAAGCAATAAACTTATTATGTGTGTCAATAAAGTCAGCAAGCAAGTCTTGGAACACACACATGGAGTGAAACTGCTGAGTAAGGGAGGGAGACTTTTCCAATTATAACACCACATTAACACCCATGTCAGAGGTTGAAATATTAAAAAGCAGCTAACAGGTCTCTTGAGAAGCCTGGTAATGCACTGCACTCTGCATACTTGCAGACAATGTAAAGAGCCACAACATTATCCCTTAATACCGCACACTTAATGTGCAGAGCTCAATTAGTGAAAGCTGTTCAGGAACTGAAATGTTATTCTGCTGGGAGATGCCCTGCCTGTGAACAGAAGTAACAGCACTGTGCACCCCAGGACCCAAATGTGCACTGCCAGCCTGGGACACAGCTGAAGGCTGTCTGAAAGAGAGCAACTAGAGAAAAAATTAAAAGTGCTGCTGTCTTTTTACACGGATAAATGTCCTTACTCATGACTGCCCTTGGGTTGTCTCTTGCCGCCCACCACACTTGATGTAGCAACACTTTGGTTCTAACAATCCTGAACACAGTTTCAAGCATGTCACACATCTCCAACTAGAGCTAGATTTTTTTTTTTATAGAGCGGTCTACCCTTAGTTAGTTATTAAAACTCTGTACCTCTTACGGCTCTTATGCAATTCACTACTCTCAACCTACAGACTTTTTTACTGAGTGTCATTGGGAAACACAGCACGTGTCCTTTCCAACCTCCAGCTGAAATGCTCTTATCAAATATATTTTCCAGCATGGGTGGCTTAGTGTAAGGAGTGCTAGAGATGTCAAAAGTACTCCAGGCTCCAGGCACACACAGCTGAGTCTCACCTATTTCACAGTCCATGCTATGGATGAGCACATTGCCTCATTGCTTCTCTGCCCTACAACATTCATGATCTTCACATCTGGTCTATGGGACACACGTTAATGGACTAACTAACCATGATTGTTTCCACCTTATCTGCTGAATTTGACTCACTGTTGTACTGCATCCATGCTTGGCCTGCTGTTAGGAACACATGTGAAGTGACTGTCCTCCTAGCTATTCACTGGTTTAGGGGAGAAACTAACTTCTTGCTAAACAATATTTGCTTGCTTAGTATTATACTGTAATTGCATCTAAATCACTGGAGAAGAGGCTTTAGTTTGTCTGTAAACTCCATGGCTTTTGTGGTTTTGTTGCAATGATTTCATACCCTGAATTGAAATAAATTGGGAAATAAGAGACTGTTCTACAGCCCACCCAAAAGATTGGTGGTCTTCCCAGTGCACTGATCAGGCAATAAGAAGGGAATGTAAAACCTACATCTGACCAAAACAATATGAAACCAAAGTTTCTGCGTGTGCCACGCCAAACAAACAAACAAATGCTGAGCCTAGTGATTTTTGCAGTCAACATGCTCCATCATCTACATGATAACTTGGTAGATGCAGTCAGATCAAAGGTTTCCTTTCAGTCCCAAAGCAGAGGCTGTTTGATAATGAAATCACAACAGTTGTTTCTGCTAAGCAAAGCAGCGCCTGGCTCTGCCTGAGATAAAGCTCTGCCTGTTGGGAGGAAAATCTCAGTCACTGTGGCGATGTCATCCTTGCTCTGAGTGGAAGCTGCTTTTATGGGTAACAGCTGTTATTTTCATTGAAATCTGAAAGACCTGTCTACGTGTTTTGGTGTTGGTTTTTTTCCCTCAGTATAGGATGTGAGAGAGGGAAAAATAACCAAATTGACCTTTCAATTGACAGAGATGCAGTGTAAAAAGAGCTGCAAGAAATGAATATCCTTACAATTATGCATAGTAAGGCATTCTTACTCAGTTTTTCTCATGTAAAGAAAACCAAGAAAAACAGAGCTATTATGACTTTACCCACCTACAGACAAAGATCTTCTGAGAAGATCCTATTTCTCAGACCTTTGTCAATTTTTCAGTCTATCTAGTGGGAATTCTTTTTCCTCCCTTAAAAGATAAATATGCTATGTATTCTCAAAGGACAATGGTTTTTCATCTGAGAAAACAAATGTCATCACTGTTTCTCATTCTCAACCTTGTCTTCCTTTCCCTGCTCTGTCTTTTATCCCTATCCCTCTAGCCATAGGAACACATATTCTCCTTTGCCATTAGTCCCTTTTCCTGAGATCTTAAAACATTTGAGGACAATATATACGAAGATAAAAATTGCACTTTAGGAAAATAGCCTATCTTTCTGTTTGGTTTTAAGTAAAATGTAGTAGAAAAAATATTAAAAGAATGAGAGGCAAGAGAAGGCAAGGGAAAGGGAAAGGGAAAGGGAAAGGGAAAGGGAAAGGGAAAGGGAAAGGGAAAGGACCTCTAGGAGCCATAGCTAGGAGATATTCAGAAATCTCCCCACTCACTCTGAAATAGGCTGGGTGCACAGTTGAGGTCCAAAGGACTGAAAAAAAAAATGTGGAGGTACATTTCTGCCCACTTCCATGGGGTCACACAACATATTTTCATTGTGGGAATTGGTCTGGAATTACTTGAGACTCTAGAGAGAGAGTCTGGCCAGTTCTGTACAACGTTCTGCATCTTTTGACGCCTTGCCCAAAATACTTGTATCTCCAAATAAGGCTTGCCAGAAAATAAACAACAACAAAATACTCTAGAGATGGAATCTGTGTATGACTCTGATATATACAAAACACATTATAGTGTATATATGCCCACCACATTTCCTAAATTCTTTGGCTTTTTTGTGTTCTTAACAGATTTGTGTGTCTCCCTTCTAGACCTTTAAAGACAGAAAATGAAACGATGGAAGTCCCAGTGCTCAGCATCATTGTGCAATGTGAATTTGAAAGACTGGAACATTTCAATCTAGTACATGGGCTTCTGCTATTTGAACTAAAGAAAAAACTGCTTTTGTGGGTAGTGTAACATAATTGCAGGGAAAAACCCTTTAAAGCCAGATACTGAAACATCTGTAGTGCAAAATCAGTCTGCCAGCTGATATCTCACTAACCATGTCCAAAATAAATGGTTTTGACCTTTTTTTTTTTTTTAATTTTTTAATTTATTTTTTTTAACTTACCCTTGTCATATCCAACATCAACAAC
Source organism: Illadopsis cleaveri (assembly GCA_013399915.1). Lineage (NCBI taxonomy): Eukaryota > Metazoa > Chordata > Aves > Passeriformes > Timaliidae > Illadopsis > Illadopsis cleaveri. Next base: position 443,083 of record VXBB01020320.1, on the reverse strand, counting down.
TTCAACCTGGACAATGAAAGATCTACTGACTGATAAAAAGTTAAATTAGATCTGAGTGTTATAACAAAGAGCATTGAGTGAGACTAGAGATAGGCAGAACCACTTTTGGCATCTACTTAGGTGAGAAAACAAGCCCAAATGCACTTGCAAATTTGGTATTAAGTCACAAGGATGCTGTTTTGTGCAAGAATCTCAATGATCCTGTTTACTTTTTCTCTCTTGACCTCTCTCACTTCTGTTCTCTTGAATTCTTTGATAATCATTGCAACATATCTAAAACCAGATTACAAAGCTGGTGTTGGTGAGTCTGGCTCACATTCAGATTTCTTGGCATAGCTGCCTTATTTTGGTGTAGCAGTGACCATAGGTTATAAGCTCAAGAGGTATGATTTAGGCTGTAACCCAAGATGGCCAAACTATGAATTCATATTCAAGAAACAGAAAGGTGTTAACAATGCCCAGACCCCTACTGCAGGTACCTGACTTGGCATTGACTTTATACTGATAGTCAGAAAATTGCAGTCTAGACTTCAAATATTTGTATCTTTGTGGTGCTGTAGACAAAGCTGATTTCTCCATGCAGCCTTTTAAACCAGCAAGTTCAGGGTGACATCTAGAAAGAAAGCTACATTTGGGCATTTTAGGTAATCATCTGTCTTCCCACCACCCCTTCCTTGCCTTCCGGCTTGTGCTTGGAGAATGGGAATTTTCCTCTACCCAATTCCTCCATGCTTTCAGCTGTCTTTAGGCTGACTCCTGCAGCTGTACTGAGAGACGTGCTGGCCTGCAGGCTCATCGACACTATGCAAATTCACCCCCTAAGTAGATTACCTGTTACTGTGGGAACAGACTAACCTGCATCTGCCAATTCGCTTTCGCTTTTACTGGACAAGGTTAATGATGAAAATAAGCTTATTCTTGTAAGAGGTTAAGCAATTTATTACAGAACAGGAAACTGCGTTACAAAGAATGACAAAAATAAAGCAGCGGTGCTGCTGTCTTTACTTGGTTCCTTCTGGGTTTCTTTTCAGCATTTTGAATTTGGTTACTATTTGGGATTCGGGAGAGTAATATTTCCTCATTTTCGCAGATGGATATTCTTCATATTGGCAGGTAGATATTCTATGCTAGTAAAAAACTGATTTAGTTAATTTCTATGATAAATGGTGCTAATTTTAAATGTATCAGAGGAAATTAATTACCCAGTTTATCTTGTTTGTTGGTGGTTATTTTTTTTGGTTTGTTCTTTTCTGTGTTGGTTTGGGGTTTTTTTGGTAGTCTGTTGACTGTACGTTGCAGAACTACTTTCAGGTTATTTCTAAGCTTAATCTACCTCTTATCCCCCCAAATTCAACTAATAGTGACTCCCATACAGACCGTACAATGCAAGTTCTAAAAACCATACCCAAAATTTAAATTTTAACACAGTTTTTGAGTGAACAGTACTCTTACTAGAATGGAGAGCTGTGCTTCTTTTGTGATAATTAACTCCCCAAGTATTGAGGTCTGATGCCGAAAATGGTGTACTGCAAGCAAGTGAAAAGAGCAAATGGAAACTGCACAAACCAATTTGCACTTTTCACTTATGCTTCAGAGCCCTGAATGTCATCTTGGGTTGAAAACAACTTTGCAGTTTTCTCTAGCCATCTGAAACCACTCTAATATATTGGAAAATGGCAGTGACATTTCCCCAAGATATTTTTATGTGCGATACTTGGTCAATTCTAGGTGAGAAGTGTTATAAACAATGGAAAGTGTGTCCTCAGTAGAACAGTTCTTTTCCCCCCCCCCGCAATAGATACATGTTGTTTTGGATTTTTTTTTCTAGAAGAATAATTTTTAGTTATTAAAAATACTGTATTAAAAGTGCTGTATTTTTAATTCAGAAATATAACTGAAGTAATAAATCCCCTCTTCTTCTCTTTTCTTTTTTTCCTTCCTTTATGTAGACAAAACAGCAGTCGCAGTTACAATTCATTCACTTGCCATTCTCTGGTCAGCCTGAACAGAGCCTCTGAGTGCAACCTCCTCAATATCAGCAATATCAATATTGGACTGGCAGACAAAGGACCTAATTAAATGGATATTTCCTTTCTCCCCACATGATGGTGACTGAGCTTCAAACAAGCCGGTGAACTTCAGGTGAACTATAAACTTTAGGTGCATTATAGAAACTGGGAAATAGATCCAAACCAGCCCTGGAGCAGACACTTACACACATGCCAGGTTTTATAGTGTTTTGGGGTGTTGCCTTGTGTGGAAGAATGTTTTACCCACCACCAAACCGACTAAGGAAAGGTAATTTTCATGTTTTAGCTTCTCTTGGAGTACCTGGAATAATGCGGGGTATATTAAGATATGCTGTTCTTGTTGTCATAGCTGACCAGGCAACAGGTAGCAACACAGGATGCTATAAATACTTTTTGCTACAAAAATCCACATACATCCCCTAGAATCAAGGTGGATTTTGAGCAAAGCATGGCCTGGACAAGCTGAATGTTTACATGCTTCTCTTCTGGTAGAGCAAGAGGACGCCACAGTCCCATGAGCACCTGGTGCCAACTCTTCTATTTCTGAAGATAGAAATGATTTAAGATGAGACCATGACCTGCTCTGCAAGAATTATCATCACTATCTCTGAGGTGATGTAAGCTAAAACATTTCCTGCTGAATTAAGCTACAACCCTTATGCTATTTTTTGTGCATATATACTAAGAAAATAAAGGAGTAATTTCTCTTGTTAATATCTTTTAAGTGATATTTTATTTTGGACTGGGACCAAGTAGGAGTCACTTTTATTTCTGTATTTCTCATATAAAATCAGAGATAGGCTTCCACCTTTAACGAACAAGAGGGAAGATTTATTACACAGAGAGGAAAGTCTGTGACCTAAAACCAGAGGTGCTGTTCATGGATGTATGATTTTTCACGTATGTGTAAAGAGCTTCACTGTGTAAAGAGCTTCACTCTGTAAAGAGCAGAAAAGCAGCTGCAAGAGGAGCTCCTACCTTATACACACAATGTCCAGACACCTTCTTGTCTGTGGTGCAAACAGACCATGACTACAAAGTAGTGTCACCAGCGGGAGAGTGCATCCACACCTGTAAAAAAACCCGGGTAAAGCACAGGAGTGTCCGAATGTCAGTGATGTGCAGCCTTGTCTGAAAGTAGCAGTAGAGCTGGAAGGCCAAATAGCTCACTTTGAAAATCTCAGACAAGGGGTTGTTCCTTATTTGTTGTTTGGGTTTGGTTTTTGGTTTTGTTTTGATTTTGGTTGGGTTGGCTGGTTTGGTTTTTTTCTTTTTTCCTTCAGGGATGCACATGATAATTGTTGTCTATTCAGATAATCAGCTTCACAGACAAGATTGGGAGCATAAGCTGGATTTTCATCCTGGCTAGCACATTTTTGAGAGAATCATAAAGTGATTGTAAGAAAGCACTGGAAACACAATTCCTGGAAGTAATTCCCAGCTGTCATGTTGAATTATAGAGAGACTTAGAGCTGCTAAGTTTTCTATGTCTCTGTTTAATCCTCTGTAAAGTGAGCAAAGTAAAACATATCTCAGAAGGATGTAGTAAGTTACCAAAATGATATTGTGAAAGATTTCCTGTCTCTTTGGAAGAGGTGAATTGCCTAGTGCGAGGTATTAGTGTTCATCTGTGATGAAGCAATTGCTCTCCTAGATAAAACAAGGCAAAATCCTGTAATTTCATGCTTCACTACTAATGACTGACAGCTCACTTTGAATTCATAATTATAGCCAAAACACACATCCATTTTTTCATAAGTGTTTGGATTTCTGTAATTGTGATGCAAGAAAAAAATGTTTAGACCACTTCTTTAATTTCTGTAAAGCGGAATAAGGGAATAGCATGACATAATACACCAGTTTCAAAGAAAAACCATCAAAAACATATTTGCATTTTGCTTTCCTATATGTTACACATTTTCCATGTTATGTTAGAAATACATATTCACTTCATATGTAACGTATTTGCTATTTTCTGGTCTTCTTCCAAGACATTTTGCCATTATCCTGCCAGGACTGTATGTTGTCTGACCACTTCCCCATTGCAATTAAGGATTGAAACCACTTGCTTACGCACAACGGAGACCATCATACCTAACCCCAAAGGAGGCCAGAAACTCCTAGCACACTGCATTTCCCAGACCAACCAGGAGGCCCAGGGCACAGAAGGACAGCATGCTATTTGCAACAAGGGCTGGCACACTGACAGTCCACATGAGTGCAGCTATTCAAAATAAATTTAAAAAACCCCAAAACTTGTGTGTGTGGGGATTTAACACATTTCATAAAGAGATACTGCCTGAACTTCCATAATAAAATGAGATAAACTGCTGCAAAATCAGTTGTAAGGAAGACGTTGCCGAAGAACCAGCCTCAAGGAATGATGTTTAACCAGAGGTTTTTCTTCAAATCATGCAGTATATGTTTAGCAGATAATGTGCAGAATTGCAGGCTTGATTTGAACAGGCATCAGAACATGAAGCTTGCACAAAAAACACAGTCCTTCTTAGGAATTTTACTTTGTCCCTCCTACCCCTTCCCTGCTTTTCCTTCTTTCTTTCTCCAGTGCCAAAGAGGAGGAGAGATGATGCCTTGGGGTGCTGGAGGTGGGGTGTAAAAGGGAAGGAGGCAGTCTCTGACTCTAAATGGAAATATTTCTTTGACTTCAGTGTGAAGATGAAAATGATTGCTGAGTCCAGACTGCAGCTTACATATATGCGTGTGGATGTGTTTGGGCCGGGGATAGTACTAATAAATCATGTTTATAAATCTTTAGTTTTCATAAGGCAAAACTTGTCATATTACACAGCAACAGTGAAGTGTGTGTGAACCTGGTAATCTGTGCTGAAAATAATCTTTGCAGCCATCTCTGCTTCAAGTCTAATATTTAAGGACTTTAAAGTGAAAATTGGTTTGGATCACCAGAGAATATATGAAAAACTGAGAAGGAACAAATTGTATTTGATATCTACGTCCACGTGGCAACATTTTTGAAATGCTCTTGTACAGTTACAACATGAGGACATGGTGTTTTCTTAGGATTAGGAAACACTGGGAAAGGAAGAACCCTCTCAAATGACATACTGGCACAGACATGCATACATACAGACAGAGACCTTAGGTGGGGGGAGTGCTCTGTCTGTGTGCATATTTAGTTTGAAAGTGGTTCTGTAAGAAAGTTTCAATTCAACAGTTTAGAGGAAAGATCTTCTTTACCTTCTGAATTTTCATATTACTCTGAAGTGACTATGGATAGAAAATAAGCTGTTTGGATTTATTGTGTTCTGGAGCCATTAATTATAGTGAGTCCTGTTTCTGTTTATTTGTCTTAGTTCTTCTTGGTGTTGAAACACTGACCCTCATGGACATAAAAAAGATTATCTAGCTTCATCTGTCTCACCATCTTCTGTGGCTCAAGTCCTTGTGGTAGAGTACTTCCCCAGACTACATGACACAGCCAGATGTAGCAACCAGATACCAGGCAATGAAACAGCACTAATTTCAAATGTCAGCCTTCACACTCCATAAAACAGGGAGCATATTACAGTGTACATTAAATTCCAGAGCAAATAAGACTTAACATCTATGTGGATGCATTGTAGATTTGAATAATCTGGCAGAATGTATTTGAAAATATTCTCTAAATTTCCTCTGTCCCTGCCCTGAGACTGTGGTAAGTAGCACAGAGACCAGCTGTCCAGCCTTGTTTTTCTAAGCCATTGACTAAACAGTGAGTTCATGTTCAAGATAACTGTGGGGAACCAGTTCATGAACTTCTTGAACTCTGCTGTCCAAAAGTGTGGGGATGGGATAGAAAAGCTGTCATTTAATTAATGATGAGTCTTGTAGCCAGAAATGAACCTTGGGGCAAGTGTTTTTTTGTTTGCCTTTTTTTTTAATTTTAAAATACAAGATGTCTGGAGAGCAAAAATAAGTAAATCCATTGACTTGTTGCCTGGGAAAGGCTCCATAAAACAGGAAGATAAAAGCATCACCTGCATAAACAGTTCAAGGACTTGCAGTGCACCTTGGCTGCAATGCCAGAGCATTAATATGGTGCAGAATATGTGCTCCTTTCCAGATTCACTTCCCCATTTGTAAAATTGCTAGCATGGAGGTCTTTCCTCCAGCAGCATCTATTTTATTGCAAGAGTTTGAAACTTTCCCTTTTCTTTGTGGGCTTCAGTTTTCTGCTAATTACAGGCACAATATGTGCCGGTCTCTGAGAGAAGAAAGCTGCACAGAACTTAAAACTGAAATCTTGTATTGCAGTTTCATTCTCTAAACCTCTCTATTCATGCTGATAACAATACCCAGATACTGAGCCTTTCTCCCATAAAACTATTCATTATTATAATTTTAAAACTGCATGAGAAACAGCCTCATTTTATAGATCTAAGGTAGAAACAACTTAATTCCTCTGTGCTTCAAGGTTCAATTCAAGGTTCAATTCCTGCTTCACATGCACCTTGCACAAGCACAGGATTATCTTCTCCTTTGCATTCAAAAGTTCTTGATATCCAGAAGCAGAAGTCACCACAGGAGGAGGACTAGAAAAGACCTTTCAAGATAGATACCTGCTGTTTCAAGACTTATAACACACTTAAATAACTCCTTTCACAGATAAAGTCAAGTCTATCTAGTGAGGTTTCTGAAGAAACTCCTTGCTCCATTTACTCTAACTGATAGGTTATTCCAGAAGATTACTCCTTACATGGGTAAAAAAGGAACTATGAAGCTGGTGAAGGGTCTGGAGCACAAGTCTTATGAGGAGCAGCTGAGGGAGCTAGGGTTTACCCTAGAGAAAAGGGGCCTCAGGGTGACCTTATCACTCTCTACAACTGCCTGAAAGGAGAGCGTAGTGAGATGGAGGACGGCCTCTTCTCTCAAGCAAGGAGCAATAGGACAAGAGGAAATGGCCTCAAAGTGCAAGAGGAGAGGTTTAGGTTAGATATTAGCAAAAATTTCTTCAGCAAGAGGGTTGTCAAGTGTTGGAACAGGCTGCCCAGGAAAGTGCTTCAGTCACCATTCCTGTAGGGATTAAAAGACAAGTACATGTAGTGCTTAGGGACAAGGCTTAGTGGTGGAAGCATTATGTTAATGGTTGGACTCGATGATCTTAATGGTCTTTTCAAACCTGAGGTGTCCTATGATTCTGTGAAAGCCTTCTTCTGATTTCCTGTTTAATAATCATTGACAATTCATATTGATTTGTTTGTCTGTAGACCTTTACTTTATATAAGATCCTTTTCCACTTTCATATATCTAATGTATTTGTGACAAGTAATTATACCACTTTAGCCTTGACTGAAAGCTTTTCATTCCTCTGATATTCTGATAGCACTTCTTTGTCCTGCTTCCTGTTTGAAATTTTTCTTCAGTGTGGGTACCAGATTGGGACAGATTGTGAGCTTTCACCAGGGCTTTAGCCCTATCCCTGTGTGTAAATAGATCTGGAACAAGAGCACTGTATTTTGGAGTCTCACCCAACTTCACCAGTTTGCTGATAATTGCCTTTGAGGAAATAAAGCAAATGCAAACATTTCAAAAGATAATTAGTAGGAAGTTCTCAACAAGCAAAGTATTAACACTTTGCTTTTATATGAGGCATCAAAATATTTTATGATATGTAATTAGGACTGAGATCTTCAAAAATGTGGCAGAATAAACAGCATTGTTCCTGTTTCAGTTCATTCTTTTACTGTGCTTTTGTATGATGAAGCACAATATGGTGTAATTGTCTGTAAGTAGTTATTCATGAAGAAACTATCCTATTTCTTCAGGCTCCAAGCGATGCTGAGGGTGTTGCTGCTTCCTATTTCCTGAAGCCACTGCTGATTTTGTGTGGTTCTGATGCATTTGTTGAAGGGTTTATACAAGTGTTATTACTACAGCCCTACTGATAACTGATCAATACAAAAAAAAAATATAACAAGTACAAGTGCATTTCTTTGCAATTGACTATGCTACAGTGGCTATGCTATGTTAGGTGGCCTCAGACTGAAACACGTCTCTGCTTTATAATGCTCCTGGGCAGCTTCTACCCCAGTCTTTATTTGAACTGTTAAGTGGTACTGGCTGCACGATCAAATGAGGTGATTAAGGAGGAAAAAATTAATGAATGTGTGTTTCTGCAGATTACTTCAGCTACTGTGCAGGCTTTGATCATCTGCAGTGCTCTGGGGCTTGCATGTTGGGCACTCTGACACCAGACTTCATGCTGTCCTTACCAAAGCATTGGGACACTGTCCTGAGCTGGGTCTGCAGTCAGCTCTCCATAGCAGGTACTTGGAATGAAACTCGCAAGGCCCAGTGCTGAGTGAGAAACTCCTCAGACCTGCATCCCTGCTTTCAGGATATACATTCAACAGATCATAATTTACATTAAATCTTTCTCCTATTCATGCCATCTCCTTTCTGCATTGAGCATCCTACTAGGTTGGAAAATCCCTATTTGTTTTCCTTCGAATCATTCCAAGCAAGGTGGAGCAGTTCTGGCAGGTGGGCTTACGTAAATGCATTTGCTACGGCATCAGAAGAATGGATGATTGTACTTCTTTCTGGGGACGTGGGACATGCTTCTGTGCCTTCATGGAGGCAGAATTGAAACCAGATGCTCTTGCCCCATGCTTTAACCACTGAAATACGTGGAGAAAAGAGGAAGTGTGAGATGAAGACAGATGTTCCAGATAGAGAGATACTATCCGTAAGGCAAACATTGCTTTCCATGGGAACACACCTATATACCACCTCCCTCACCCATACTATTCTTTTTCCCATTTCCTTCCTCTTCAAAATCCCTATAACTGTGCAAATTGGGAGAGCTAATTCTTCAACCAGCACACAGATACGTGGTTAGGATTTCTTCCTAGGGATCCTGGAATATTTGTGGGCTTGACTCTCACCAGAAAAAAAGAAATGCGAAGGCAAGTCTCCCACATCCTGTGGAATGACTGTGGGAGCGCCCAGCATCTCCTCCTCAATGGCTGCTCTGTGCTAAGCCCAGAGAGCACCTACAGACATGACCACTGCCAACAAGATGAGTGGGAATAAAGTAGTTTGTGAAATTTGATGGGATTTAATGAAAGCACAGTCAAAACTTTAATGGGAAGGGTAGAGGCATTGCCTTGCCTCTTCCAAAAGGAGATCCTCTTTTGTCCTCCCATATACCCTGGAATGGCATATCCCTTTTGTAAGACGAAGATTTGTCTATATCAAGTGAACACTTAACTTACTTCAATCAATTTCCTTTCCAATATCCCTTTGTACTTAGTACTAGATAATCTTAAAGGGCCTTTCCAACCCAAGCCCTTCTAAGATTAAGTTGAATTTTAAGAAGGAGGGGTTTTTTTTGTGTTGACTTCCAAGTGTTTCATCTTGCTCTTTTCCCGTGGGTCTTCATCCAGTACTTCATGTTTCCAGGTCTCCTTTGTTCAATATCCCCTCTAAAGGATCTTTGCTACATCATCTGGTACTCTCTGTCCTGTCTTGTGAGCCGCAAGCACTGCTGGGCATGTCTGACAGCTTCTGACTCATATTCCTTGTTGTGATCACTGCTGTGTTATGCCTTTTCCTTTTGTGTCACATCTTCTTAAGCCTGCCCCATCCAAGACTCAGCTCCCACCAAGGCTCCATCACATGTTCACATACCATCAGAATCTTCAGGCACAAACTTAAACACAAAAAAATACCACCACTGACATAAGGCACCACTGAGCCACAAGCTGCTGGAGTGTACTGGGAAGTCTAATTACATGCTTGCTCTATTCTTTTATTTCTTTCCTGGGCATAAACTGTTGGCCATTCCTACTTCTGAAATTGGAATTTTATTCTCTTGTCTTAGCTGGGTTTACTCACTATTGATTTTGGGTTTCTTGGGTAGCAAGAGTCTGGGTATTGAATGAGCATGAAACTGTTCTTCTCCTTGTCACTGGATGCAGTTGGGAGGTGGTGGTTTTTTTGTTGTTGTTGTTGGTTTTTTGTTTTTTTTTTTTCCCCTTTTTTTTTTCCTTTTTTTTTTTTTTTCTGAACCAGCCAGTTCAGGAGTCTCAGATCCAGAAATTCCAGCGTGGTGGCTGGAGCTCCAGACTACACTTGATTAACAAAACCATCCCTGTGAAGGACAGGCTCCAGGCAACTGCAGTCTGGTTTCCAAAGAGCAGGGCTTGGGCTAGCCACACTGCTTTCCACAGCTGGACATGGCTACTCCTATTCTACAGCAGCTGCCACCCACACAGGCCAGAGTGAGTAGATGGATCTCCATCTGACTCAGTCCTGCTCTTATCCTCCCGTGTGAGAAAACTGTCCTACAGCACAGCTGCTGTCAAAAAATGGTTTGTTTTCAACTGCATATACCTTAACTCAATCTGATCAGTACTAGTAGCAACAGGAATCCAAGCAATTCCACCATTTCTAGGTAGTGCTGAAAGCAGCAGATGTGTAGTAGCAGCCTGGAAGACAGCCATAAGAAGGTAAAGTTATACAGTTATGAAGTTATACAGTTCCTAGCTGCAATGTAAACTGAAATATTTAAATTCAGGCAGCTGGTCTTAATAAAAACTTAGGGCTGTGTGTATTTCAACATAAAATCATGGAGAAGGAAAGGCTGCTCAGTGAAATAAAATAGAAAGTGTTCATCTAATTCTGACAGCATCATTTAATGAAAAATACTATTTCTGAAATACATTAATACATTCAGCTTATTGTATTGTATGATGTTTTGATTTGGTTTATTTGGAAAATAAAATTGAAGCACTTCTAATATACAGTTTGACCAGTGACCTTGTCCAATATCAAACTCTTCAGACCAAAGTGCTTCACTGCCTATGCTCCTGGTATGGATTACAATCACTAGGATGTACTCTCACCTGACTTTTGACTCCATCTCAGGAGATTCACAGCTCTGCATGTCACCTGTAACTTGGACATAGACTAGGTTACTTGAAATTGAGACACCACAAAGAAATGTCCCATGACAGTCAAGTGACACTAAAGAAATCTTTTATACTAAAAAATGTTTCAGCACATCTGGCTTTAAAAATATCCAGAAAGTCTCTCTTCTGCAAAAGAGGTCTTGAGGTGCTGCAATCCTAATGTGTGAAACCTGTACAATACAAAAATAATTAGTGCAAATCTATATAAGGTGACTTCAAGCCTTCTTACTGGAGAAACCTGATTGAAAACATATTGAAGTCCTGAAAAATATATTCACCAATTTGTCTGAGCTTTTTAACAGACTGTGAGGACTTTAACTACTGACAGGAGTGTGGGGTTTTTTGGTTTTACCAAACCTAGAGAGATATGAACTCTTCTCCCAGTATTTTCCCCTACACCCTGTTGCTGTCTCCAGCTCTAAAATAACATAAGAATGTTCCTACAATTTCCTTTAAGTTAATTATTCCTGAGAAGGGATGAAGTTACTTCTATTACCTTAATTTGAGTGTTTTTACATAAATATGAGACTAATATACTAATTATTTCTGTTGATATTTCAAAATCAGTTTCATTGTTTTGACCTTTGTCATACCCACTAGATTAGAAAGAAGCAGAATGGCTGTTTGCTGGAAAATTTAAATGACATTTTAATGCATTTTTCCATTCTTTTAAAATAAATAATTATTTCCAGTGTATCAATTGCTGTTTCCCAGACTTTTCTAGAATAGTATTTTAAATAAAAGCCTAAGTTTTCACTAAGGCATTCTCTGTTATTGGTCATATTTTGCCATCCTTCTCTTTACACTTACGTATTTACTTATGCTAACCACTGTAGAGCATGTTGAGAAGTGGAAAAAAAAAAAAAAAGGTAAAGTTCCTTTCATGACAATTTTGGAAGTTGTAGAATTTCATTCCCTCCCAACATACATGGAATTTCTGTCTATTCTCACTACTTTCATCAAAACATCTCTGTGCACACTGAGTAGATCAGACTTTCAGTACAGGATTCTCTTTACATCCCCTAAAGAGTCTGTGCTGTTCCTTGGAACCCTTACTGTCCAAAACATGCTCAAAATTGACAAAACTCAAACATTTGTGTCAGGTCAAAACCAACCTTTGTCTAATGAAATAATTTCACTGACACTGACTGACAATATTCCAACCAATAGTAATACCAAGAAGCTTCAGTTACAAACGTATGTCCACAGGTAAAAAAAAAAATAAAAAATCTTTCTAGTGTAAGAATATAACACTTGTTTAACTGCTTTACCAAAATGGAATATTTCAGCTGCATAATCACTCTTGAGGTAGAAAACACTGTATTATTTGAAGTGTAGGTCAGGACAAGAACTTATTGCAAATCTCTGTGTTTTGAAAGAGAACATACTAAAATAAAAATGCCTAAATTTTCGCCCCATAATGTTTACTTTGACAAGTATTTTGTAGACAATAGAAAAGAGCTGTGTTCTGCTCAGGGGCCAAGAGTTCATATTACAGAGCCAGGACTTTGTTTATGGGAACTTTTGTGTATGTCATTAATCTTCACATAACCCAAAGAATGACATGTTTTAAGAAAAAAATACTTTTATTAGGCCCACAGATAATTGTGTAAATGAGATACTAGACAAAGCAGTATAAATTTTCATGCAGAAGAACTACTCTTTGAGTCCAAAGTACAGAGAAAATATGAAAGTAATTGTAGCTTGTTGCTTTGAATTCAGTTTGATTATCTTAATCAGTCGGACATTGAGAGAAAAGTGTTTTCTATTTTGGAAGCAGAAGGTGATCCTGATGCAAATAAGACTATAAATGGTGACAGAAGCAGAATGATCAGAGCAAACAGTAATTAAAGATCGGCAAGACTTGAAAAATAGGGAAACTCAGAAGTCTTTGTCAAATTCATCTGATATGAAATCTGGTATCTGATAGAGTTGCACGTTTTGGTTCTCTGGCCCATCTTTGGTCTTGCAGTGTCAGGACTGCAAGGTTAGAGATAGTTGTTGTTCTGGGAATGTAATTTTCCAAATGATAAGTGGGTGTCGCTGTTCTTTCTTAATTAGGTATCCTGTGGTGGATGTTTGGTTTCACCCACAGAGCTCCCTAAGAGCAGTGAATGAATTTTGTGCTGCTTACGGTGCTTCAGAATGTTCCTGCGTAGGATCTGTATATTTCAGTGGTTCTGCTGGAGCAGGTGTTTATCATGAGGGCTGTGGCAATATTTGGGTATGATTTTCCTGAGCTCTCTGGCTTTAGCCAGCATATACTGGTCTGCCAAAATTTGCTTTCAGTGATGGAGCTAATGATAATGAGTGTGGTTTGAACGGAAGGATGGGTGTTTCTAGGAAAAATAATTTCAAGGTATGATTTTCTTCCAATATAAGCTACAACTTGTTAACATTTTCCAGTATACATTTCTTGCATATTGTGGTATATGATACCCAGTAGGGGATTTCCTCTCTGTATTGTAGTAAGTTTGGAAAAGGCTTAGGTGGCTTCTTCAAATATGTGATTCTAGTGGAGTGTCAGTGTAGGATGAGCATCATCTGTAGCTTTGCGAGGGCATGTCATGAGTGCTTTCCTCAGAGCAAATGAGGTGATGTCTGTGGGCTATATCAGTTTTTCTAGTGTGTTTTGGATAGCTGATGGTTTGTGGAAGGAGGTGTGTTGGTCTGTGGATTTTCTACATATGGTATTTTGATGGTTGCTATTTTTTATGTTGACCTTGGTGTCTAGAAAGTTGATGCTGATGTAAGTTTTCCAAAGAGTTTGATGGGTAACTCTGGTTGCTGAATTTGTGGCAGAAATCAATGAGGGAAGTTTTCAGTACAGATGTCATTTATGTACCCCTAGCATACCTAGGAGGCCATGTTGGTTTGGTGGCAAGGTTCATGTTTTACGTGGGGTGACTCCTGACAAGACTGACGTCCTGGTGCTTGCATACAAGCACCTGGATTCTTGTAGTTTCATCTGAGATTTTGTGAGGGTCAAATGGTTGTGGGCTTAATTATTCAATGTCAAGAGACCGGCACACATAAGACACTTAGGCATAGGGTCAGCAGGAGTGGTTCCCTGGCGTAGCATACAATGGCAATAATAAAGATGGTGCCAGTAGAGAAGATAGTTAATGAAGCAGCGATCCTGGTGGAAGCATGTTTGTCTGGAGAAAGTTGTTTCCATATGTGACAAATTATTTAAAGATGATATCTGCAGATCCTCATAGACTGTCACTGAATGTCTCCTTCCATTTCCTTCTACAAGAATCTAGAAGAGCACCTCAAGGTGGCAAGAGCTGACATAATTTTTTTCCATCTTCATTAGGAAGAAATTTGAACTCTAGGGTGAAAAAAACAGAGGTCTTTCTTCAGTTTCTTCTCACAGGAAATCATAAAAAATCATGTGCTAGCATCACTGATACTATCCTAACTTCTCCTTTAACTAACTGGTGACTGGATTTTAAAAACTATGTAGACTCTTAAAAAACCTCATTTGTACCTCTAAAAATTCTTTCTGAAAGAATTGTTTTTGTAGACCAATGTAAAATTGATTTATGAGGGTGCAGCTCACTTCAATGTGAGATTATTTTCATGATTATTTTACAGGTGATGGTGGCTATTTTATCTTTTTTTTTTTTCCTAGAAAAGTTGAGACGTTTACAGGAACACTCCCTCCAATTGGACTACAGACCACAATGCTCCCAACGTTTCTGAGAATAAAAGTAAGCATTTAGAAAGAAGGAATAGTGGTAGATATTCAAGGTGGGGGCCATTCATCCCAATGACTTTGTGGTGGGTGATGTTGAGATGCAGGTCCTCTTGTCATCATTTCTCAGGTGTTGTCTTGTTGGTGAAGGAATTACCATTGCACTATTTGTGTTCAGTGCTAAACATCAGTTTCTTTTGATAGCAATTTGTTGCACGGTGGTATGGTGAATTCTCTTTTCCTTCACTTTGTTGGAGCTCATAATTATGTCTGGTTACATCAACCTCTCTGGAAGGTAAAATTTTCTCTGTTTCTTAGATCAGAGAGACATAAACAAGATATTGTGTCATGTATTTGAGTTGAAATACAGACTTTTTTTTTTTAATAGACAGGATGACCTGCAAGATGGATCTGTGTCATTCTCCCATATTCCTCAAAGCCTCACCTGGACTTCAACTCACTTTTATATTTGGCCTAAACAGGATCCCAAGAGGACAATGAGAAAGAAAATGCCTACAAACTGTAGTATGGCTTTACCAAGAAGAGGTTCTGGTATTGAATGTAAGCTGAGACATGGAGAACACCAGAAGATGTTCCTAACCAAGGGTTCAGAAATGTGTCCGTAGCAGGCTGGCTGCATGTGGGAGATGAGGAGACTCTGAGCTGGTTTCACCAGGTGTCAGCACACCTCTGTCATGTCTTTAACCCATTCCTTTAACACGATTGTGAACTGCGTTGCTTTTTTGGACAGGACAAGTCAACAGCACTCGTGCTCATTTTAGCTTGGCTCGAGTGAGGAGAGAGTGAGACGGAGGGGCTGACAAGCCCTTAGTCCCCTGAGGGCTTGGACCCACCAAAGGGGCCGGGGGATGTGCACCCGAGGTGCACGCTGACTTCAGACACCGGGAATTCAGGGAAAAGGGACCCCCCAGATGCAACCAGGGGCTAAGGGAAGCCGCGGCTGACGGTGTCGCCTGGGTAGACCGCAAACCTGAGTGGGGCAAGGGTGAGGATGGGGCAGGAGGCGGCGGAGGCAGGACTGCCCGCATGGTACTCGCCCCCAGTGGCGCGGAGGGCTCCCCTGCCCGGGGCGGGGCAGCGCCGACCGCCAGGCCCAGGCGGCCTGGGGGCCGGGGCACCGGGGACAGGGGCGGGCCCGACAAAGCACAAACAAGGGTCCTTGGAGGCCAACAAGCTGAGACACAAACATTGGAGATCCCTCAGAG
>VXBB01020320.1:321368-426973 GCA_013399915.1 Illadopsis cleaveri | reverse complement strand
CTCCCTCCTGGCCGCCCTCGTCTTCCTGGGGCTGGGGCAGGTGGTCTGCAGCGTCGCCCTCTTCCTGTACTTCCGAGCTCAGGTAAGCGGGGACTGGCGCGGGCGCTTCCCGCTGTGGCAAGTGCGGCCGCCTCGCACCCTGCGGAAGAGGGGGAGGCCCTCCTGTAGGTACGATCGAGGCGATTCATTAAAGGAAAAGAACAAAACAAAAAGTTTTAGAACACACTTCTCTGTCTCTGAAGTTGGTCCAGTTCTGAGAGGGGTCGGGCCAATGGGCTCCCAGTGCCCTGCCCAGCTTGTGCTGTCCCCTTGTGCTGGAGCTGCTCAATACAAGGGGTTCCAGGTAGCGCTCCGGGCATCGGGTGCTTTTTGGGATACAGGTCTTCGCGACGGGGTTGGACGGGAGGGTTTCCCTGACTCGGGAAACAGGTTAGTCATGATTCTTCACCTGGAGTCTTGCAGGACTTTGGTTTTTAATGATCAGCTTTCAGTTTTTCACTGGGGAGAAGTGTGACATTGGCTATTAGAAAAAGGCTCTTCACCCAGAGGGTGGTTGGAAGCAGGTTTCCCAGGGAACTGGTCACAGCACCAAGGCTGACAGAGTTCTAGAAGTGTTTGGACAATACTCTCAGGCACATGGCGTGATTTTTGGAGATGGTGCTGTGCGGGGTCAACAGTTGGACTCGATGATCCTTGAGGGTCCCTTCCAAGTCTGTATAATCTGTGATTCTGTGACATGGCTGAGGTCTTTGGGTGCCATGAATGTTTCACGAGCAGGAGAAACTGGCTTTAAGAACAGTAAAAGTCATCATGCAATACCACTGGTGATGGTTTGTCACTCAGGCTGCGCAGGGGCACTGCAGAGGAGTGGGGTCTGTGTGCTCGTGGGCATCGGCCAGAGATGCCTGCCGCAGCTCAGGAGGTTTTATTGGGATTCTGAGGATTTCTGAAAGAGAGCCTCCCCTCACCTGGCAGGCCTCAAGTGTGCGGGCTGGCTCAGAAGAGCCAGCGGTGCGTGCCGAGCGGGGCGCGGAGAGATGTTGCTGCGGGGGCAGATAAGGCGACGAGCGGTTGGGCTTTCAGAGAGAAGAGGAGCCTGCTTCTTGGAAATGGCTCGGCTGCCTGGATTCCCTCGCTGCTGCATCTCTTACCCTGCAAGGCTGAGCCCTCTCGGAGGAAGTGGGGAGCTGCCAGCTACTTGGTTCTCAGGGCTAAGTGTTAGATTTCTGCTTGGCTTTATTGTCGGATGCTAGTTAGTTCTGTTAATGTGGGTCTGACTGCCGTCATGGAAGTGGTACTTCTGTTGTGTGTACTTTTCGTTTGAAGTCGGCAGAGACTGGAAACTTGTTTCTTTTGGTTTACTTTCTAGGTAGAGGCACTTGATCTTGAGGTAGCAGGCTGGATTTCTTAACAAAGTGCGCTCTGAAAACAGGTGTTGCACAAGTGTATACCCACTTAATCAAATGAATGGCTGTCAAATATACAGTAGGACTGCTGATAATATATTATGCAGACTGTTTCGTATTTTCTTACTGACAGTGGCTTAGTGTTTTCCATTTTTCCCCAAATAAAATGTAACAGCAATACAGCACTTAGTTAATCATAAGTTGTATATTTCAGAAGAGTGACATCTAATTTCTGGGACTCACTGTAAAGTAGCTTAAAGGTACTTGTTTGCTTGACAGTGAAATAAATGAATGCCTGCTTCAACTTGTGACAGGGGAATGTTTTTCACTCCAGATGTTCATGAACCTGAAAAGACATTTGTGTCAAAACATAGCTCAGAGATGCACAGCTATACATTCATTAGGGGGCCTGAGAGCTGTTGCAATCAAAGCAACTAATCAAATTATACACCTTTATTAAAGATACTTTCTGATAGGTACATGTCAGGGTTTCATGTGTGCCTAACAAAAGGTAAAAAGAACCATAATTTTCTTCTGCTCCCTTGATTTAAAAAGATGGTGTGGTTCAGGTATAACTCTGGATTTGACAGCTTAATTCTCTTGCTAGTATCTTGTTCCTATAGATTTGGAGTAGTGCTACTGAGGGGAGTCTTTTGTGAATTTGAATTTCAAAAACATCTAGAAGAGTTGATATAACTCAATGTGGGCTTGACTGACGTCATTGCCTAAAAGAATTTTAATGGAGAAAATGTAATCAATGGCAAATAGAATAATAAGTATACTCTTGAATTAGGTACATAATTCACTATAAGAAGATATTATAATTAATATTTGTTCACCACTTCTAATTGTGAAATAAGATAGATGGAAAAACATAGTAGGTCCTGCAGCAGTTAATTCTTATTTCACACTCTTAGGGATTTATTTGATTTAAATGGGTCATAATCAGACCTCTTTCTTTTGAAAAGATTTCTGTGAAATTTGATTTTATTAAGTTCTTTCAGTTTGGCCTTTTCAGTGTAAATTTCAGCTAAACTTGTACTTTAATAACAGAACTTAATTATTTTTAATTAATTTTGTTAAACTGATGAAGCGTTAGTAGTAGAAGTTGTGCATGAAAAGATCTGAATTGTTTGTTTGGTAAATTAAGCAAATGTGAACTAGAAAGATTTGACTGTATAGGCTGTTATAATTTCTTAATATCTTAGAAGCTCTTTAAAACCTTATCTGAGAGTCTGAATAAACTCTGACTCAGTTTTACCACTCACATTTTGTCTGTATTCGCATAAAATCATTTGGGCTGGATCATGACACACTATAAGCTGAGACAATAGTTGAGGTTTTGGTTTTTCCTTAATTTTGTTTATTTTGTGGCTTGAGCATTTGGAATTTCACAAGACACATAACTAAGACTGACACTAGGTTTTCACGGGTAAACACATGTTTGTGGCCAAGAAATAATGCAGTGCCATGCAAGTGAGACAATGAGACAGTATGTCGAAAAAGAAAGAAAAGAAAAGCAACAAGTTTGAATTTTACCTGTATTCTCATAATAGGGTACTGAAATATAAAAACGCTAGTATATTTCATCCTTGCTTTTTGGTTCATCCTGTGCAGTGTACTGAATCCAAGAAATTAAACAATAAAAAAATGTATTAGTCTTAAACATTTATTTTGCCTATACTTTGAGGAATATTTCCTCATTATCTATAAAAATGCCATGAAAATTTAGTTAAGGTACTCAGAACAGCTGGTGGTCATCACTTGATAGAGACTCATGCACAGCACGAGGTGAGAGAAGTATTTTCTTTAACTTTGACTGATAAATGCTGAGGTATGGTCTCCAAAAGCTTAGCTTTTAAGCTTTTCTTTCTGGCCCATTTCCTCAGTGCTCAAAAGAATAGGAATCTGGTCTAATACTGACTGAGCTGGAGGGCAGTGAAGCAAATTGAAAGTACTCAAATTGAAATGTGGTGGCTGGGTGTCTTATGCTCACAGTTTAAGCTAGACCTCCAAGAGTGTGCACTTTTCCCATAAAAAAAAAAAGTGTGTATAAATCTTAAGTATTCTGCCAGATTGAAGAGTTCACACTTGGATAAATGGTGACCTGGAAGCCAGTTTTTATTGTCATTTCATGCTTGTGTGGAATTCTGACTTTCATTGTGGTATGTTTTCAAATGATTACCTTTCAGACTTCATCTGAAGTTTTGTGAGCATTGTGGCTAACAGAAAAAGCGGCTTGCTGGGAGTCATTAGAATCATTCAGAAGTCTGGAATAACTCCTTCTGGGTGCTTAAGAAAGGTCATGGAGTGCAAAGTGATATTTGGCAGTCTGGAAAGTGATTTGAGTTTGAAAATAAGTACAAGTATAGATGTTAAGCATGTATTGTAATGAGTGAGTATTTAATGCAATATTGTATCAGTGCATAATTGATGCAAAATTTAATGGCAGAGTTGGATAGAATGTATTGTGTCTGTTAAAACCAAACTAAATCTTTTTTACATCAGAAAATTGGTTCTTAATTCTCTAAGTTCATTTAGTCTCACCCACGATGCTGGAGTTCGACTGCCCTGAAATGGGTGAATAGAAACACAAATAGAATGATGAGAGATGCTAAAAACCAGGGGGCACTGAACAGTCTGATCTGATTGCAAGGTCAGGCAAAATGGATGTTAAAAAATAAGTTAGATGCTCCTCTCTAGTTTAATTCCTCTAGAATATTTAGGTTACTTCACACTTTATAAAGCTTTCTCCTTTATTTTTGTTTGCATCTTGATGTTTCTTCCAGATACTAAATCTTTAGGACTTTTTGCAGAAGGCATCCTGCCCTGTGAGTTAGCAAGCTGCTTCTGATATTTCATGATAATTTTCTAGTTCTTTAGAAGTTTTTCTCGAAACATGTCCTTGGACATTTTTCTGTGCATCACTACTTCCCCACAGTTTTGATCTCAGTGCTCGGTAGTGCTTGTTTACAGCCGTGGCAGTTCAGTGCTTGTTCTTTGTGAAGACATGAGGTGCAGGATTTCTGAGAATGCCTTTTCAGGCAAGTGAGCTGATTTTCGTAGTTAAATGTGGTAAAGACTATTCTTAAGGGTATTCTTTGAAAAAGGTGAGGGCACCTAGTGGGTTAGGTAGTCCCCAAATCAGTTTCCCCTTACTAAGCAGTAACTCTGGAGACTTGCAGGTTTTGTTAGGGTGGGCTGCACAGCTCCAAGTTGCTGAAACCATCAGCTGCAGTGTTTCCATTAAGCCTTCAGTTTTTCTCCTGTAGGTGCAGAGGTGCTGGTTTTCTGTCTTAAGCCTTGAGCAGATAAACTGTAATCTGAGCAAGTGAGTCTGTGCAAGCTGCTGTTCCTGCTGTGATACAGTATTGTGTGACACATTTGAATGATTGCTGATAGCAGTGAGTCTGTGCTGGCATGATTTGTCATGCTGGACACTCAAGCCTTTACAAATTTCGTGATCTTTATGTTGTAAAACCTAGTTTTCTTGTTTGTTATTCAGAAGATGTGTTTTGATAAATCCAAAACTGGGATAATAGTCTCTATGCAGTAGAATTACTGATAAAAATTAGTATTTATTGCCAGTTATTTCCTGTAGCTTTCTATGTTCTATCCTGTGATTTGTGTGGAGGGGAGAAGACTCAGATATCCAGATCCTGTTAGAGGCATCAGTTCTGTCAGGTCTCTAACAATCCCAGCATGAGAGGTTACATTTGAAATAATGGGTTCTATTTTGGGTCCCTTAGTACCAGAAGTGTATCAACAAACTGGAAGGTGTCCAGCAGAAGACCACTGTGACAGATAGGAATCAGAATGTATAAATGAATGGAGAGCTGGATTCTTTGACAAAGAATGCACTAAGGTGAGGGAAGCTAATCCCTTTTTTTAGCTACCTAAAGACAGTTAAGGTCTTCAGTAGTGTGCAGCAGAAACAAGAGGCACAGTCATAAACTGCAGCAAAGGGAGATGTAGCTGGATATAAAAACCAAGGTTTTTTTACACACTAGAAGTAGTGAAGTTTTAGGACAGTTTTCCCAGAAAAGCTCAAAGTCTTCATTGATGAACATTCCCCAAAGCTTGTCACAAAAAGTCCTTAACCCACCTGACCTAAGTTACAAGTTGGCCCTGCTTCAGGCAGGGGGCTGGACTAGAGATGTCCTAAGGTACATTCCAACCCAAGTATTTTTGCATTAATGGCCTTTTAGCAGCTGTTGGTAAACATTTTGTGCTTATTATTATTATTATTATTTTAGTTTACAATTGATTTTCTGAGTTCTGAATACAAGTGGAACAAAGTGTGAGAGATGCCTTAGGAGTGCAGTTTTATAGTCAGTTAAAGCTAGTGCTGCCTTCCTGATATTTCATTCTTATACCTATTCCTACACTGACTCCGATGCTGATATCTGGAGTGATTTGATTTTGGGGAACTAATCTTAAAGGAAATCAGGGCAGCAAAATTCCTCCCTTGTTACTGATTTAGAAGAGCAGACTGAAATCCAGGAATTGGAGATCCTAGGATCTCCAATCCAGGGAGTGAGAGCAGAGAGGTGCTGGTTCAGATCTCATGCAGTTAATGAGGCTGTGCTGCACTGACTGACTTCAGAAGGCATTAGTGTAGGTTTTTAGCACTTAATTCGTAGAGCTGCAATGGCTATACACAGATTTTCTTTGGGATTCACCTGTGTCAGGTCATTACAGGAAGATGTTACTGCCTCCAGCCATTCTGTAACTCATCACCACCCCTCTGCTCAAAGCTGTGGTGTCTTATGATTTTCGGGTGAGCCTTCTATGACTTGTTTCATTCCAAATCTGCAGGGATGACTGAGACAGCTATACCAGGCTACAGGATCTGACACTGGTCTGAGTGAATTGGACAAAGAGCTTTCCATCTGGAGACTTGAGCAGAAGGATGATGATGGAGGAGACAGCATTTGGTGCTGCTGTCTATGCAACAAATGTCTCTCTGCTGTGTGTTACTATTGGGTGGCTGCCTGGGTGATGTTGACTTTAATTTAGCTCTGTAATCCTAACCTTACCCTTTTAGGTTAACTAATTTCTTTTTTGGGGAGTTAGGGAGTTGAATTTATGTTACTGTGAACAAATGATATATTTGATTCACTCTGGCTGTTTTGTATTGTGAAAAACATCCTTTTGATATGCTGTTTGGTTCAGCTCGGTGTTAAAGGAACTTGAACACTAGACTCTGTCCATAATGTCTTGGTATTCCTGCATTGCAATTACAAATAACCTTTTAATTCTCAGGTAAAAGTGTTTCTTCCAACTAAAGAAAGATAGACGTAAATGTTCTTTAATAGGGCGGTTGCTACAGTTAGAGAACTTAGACAAGAGTTTGGGTGCATAAACCCTTCTTTAAGCCTGAAGTAAAGCAGAATAAATACAAGTTGAGAACAATTTCCAAGAGTCTTAGACTGTCTCCAAAAGATTGTTGTTAATGTCTACAGTGTAACGGATTTGGACTATGTAAAAAGAGTGAAATGGTTTAAATAGGTTTTGTGCAATAAAATTCTGTCGAGGTACAATCCTAATCCTTGCATTGTCTTCCAGTTTATCTAAGTGATAGGATGCAGGATTTAAAAATATACTTGATTCAGTCCCAAAGACTGCTAAAAATGTCTTGCAGATACTCTAAACTTACCATTCCTTGTCCAATAATGCAGAGGTGTCTTGTGGTGCAGTTTAATCATCATTTTGTCTTTGACTTTTGCTGTCTTGGTGACTATTTCGCACAGCAGTATCTGTTGCCACTGTCATGGCTTAATCCCAGCTGGCAACCAAGTCTCAAACAGCTGCTCACTTCTTGGTGGGATTATGTGGAGAATTGGAAGAGTAAAATTGAGAACTCGTGGGTTGAGATAAAGAAAGTTTAAAAGGTAAAGAAAAAGCTGCACGCACAAATGAAGCAGAATATGAAGGCAGGTGTTCAGCTGTCCGTAGGACAGCAGGGCTCCACCACACATAAGGTGACTTGGGAGGACAAATGCCATCATTCCAAATGTCTCCCCTTTCGTCCTTCTTCGCCCAGCTTTATATGCTGAGCATGATGCCATATGGTCTGGAGTATCCCTTTGGCCAGTTCTGGTCAGCTGTCTAGGCTCTGTCCCCTCCCAGCTCCTTGTGCATCCCAGCCCTCTCTGGTGGAGTGGGGTGAGAGGCAGAAAGGGCTCTGACTTAGTGTCAGCCCTGCTCAGCTGTAACAAACACATCCCTGTGTTACCAACAATGGTTTGGCCACAAATCCAAAACACAGCCCCATATCAGCCACTGTAAAGAAAACTCTATCCACAGTGAGCACATCCATACATATCACAGTTTCAGTGATAGCTGACTGACAGCTTCAGTGATATAATTTCAGTGATAAAATGGTTTCAGAGATAATTTCTGTTTCTCCTCTTGAAAATGATGTGCTAGACACACACATACATACATTCCCCAAGTTTCTGTACTTGACATTCATGTGTCATCTTACAAACAATAGCTTTTGAGGTAGGATAACTGTATAAGTTTCCTGCTGAAATAACTGTGATATTGCCCTGAGTGGTTGAAATACAGAATTCAAAATTATTGACTTTACCATAAGAATGGGATTTATCTTTAACTTTGAAAGTCACATATCTAGTCTAAGCTAATGAAATAGGCAGTACCAGAAGATAATTCATTCTCTTATTTTACATGTTTGTTTGGTGAAATAAAGCTGATGTTGGGAACTTTTTCTCTCTACACTGTTTATAATGAGAATTTCAGTAACAAACTTAACTTTTAGATGGTTGAAAGGTGTCTCTAACACTTAGAACTGTGGTTGTGCTTATGGTTTTGTTTCAGATGGACCCTGCTAGAATTTCAAAAGAGCATGCACACTGTGTCAGAACGCTTTTTGGACACCAAGAAAGTACAGATTTGCATGATGCCTCCTTTGAAAGTCAAGAAGCGAAGTTAATGCCAGAATCCTGTAGAAGTGTGAAACAGGCTCTCCAAAGGGCTGTGCAGAGGGTAAGTGGCACAGACAATGTTTGTTTATTTCATGGTCCTGTTGAAATTAAAACAATTTTTCCTAAATCTGTATTGAGAGGTAAGTTCTATAAATTATTTCCTGGTGTTTGAATGACACCTGAAGTTTTATCCAGAATTATGTTGTATTTGCTGATGAATCTGGTAGTGGCTAACCAATTCCATATTCAAGCACATTTTATTTTATTGTTTTTTAAGAAAGGAAGTTTTGAATTTGTACTAAGAAAACTGATTGAAGTTAGGTGATTAGCCATTCCGACATCTAGATGGGCCTGAACAGTAGTCATTTATGCTAATATTTGTATAGGTTTTCCAGCACTTTGGATGGTCATAACAAGTGTCAGTTCCACATTCTTTGCAAAGGAATCTTCCAGACAAGATTCTCTTACGTCAAGATCATCAGCAAGCACAATATTGCCTGAAGGAAAAGGTGATAGTGTTTGCTCTTGTTTTTTTACTCTGTCGGAAGTCCAAAATGAGCGTCAGTTCCTGCTTTGGTTTTGCTCGCTTTGCCAGTTCTGTGTTCTGTGCAGCCCGTTCTCACACTGGCAGAAGACTTGCTTTGCCATAGCATGATAACTGGGTGGTCTTTGCCCAGCAGTTGAGAATGACAGCTTGTTCCCAAAGATGAATGACAAAAGAAGTCAGCCCTAATGAAGAAACCTAGGCAAGCTGGAAATATGCCACAATCCCCTTTTACTGCAGTTACTGCCTTTGATCTTTTTGTGTTCATGATAGTGTTTAGTGCTAATTATGGGCTGTGTAACAGATGGATGTCTGCTATAGTATTTGGTTTTCCTGGCTCATCAGGCCCATTACTTTACTGCCTCACATCTGCATAGGACTGGCAGTTTTTCATTAAGGGTACTACATTAGATTTGAGCTGAACTCATATGTGCTTTAGCATGAACTGTACTTGAGTTAAATTTACAGCATTTGAATTGTGCTAATGTGATGTTGGATTTTAACGGAGAACTCTTGAGTGAGAGATCTTTTTGTGAACAAAACACAGATACCTAAGAGTCCATGTCTTATCCCTTTTGCTAGCCACATCCTTCAAGAGCTTGAGGAGGAAACAAAGGGTTATGTCTGTAGAATTAGTTCTTTCCTCCTGCATTTTATAGAGCCTCTCATGCTGCACCTACGTATGTGCTGTGTGCTGGGCTGCTCATTCACTCGTGACAGAGTAAGGAGCTTGTTACAGTAAGTCAATGGGGGGCCCTGTGTTCTGGTCATTTACTGCTGGTTACTCAACAAAGGCACTGGCTTTAGCTGAGGCTTTATATCCTGCCAGTCTGGATGGAGGTTAAATGCTGCAATGTCCGTGGGCAGGATAAGTAGTGAGTAGGGATAAGTTTTTTGGCTGATGGCCATTAGTTTGAGAACAATAAAATTTCCCTTGCCAAAGTAATTGGACTCTGAATTTCGTTTGAATGCAATGGAGTTCATTAAGCAGCTGCACCAGTGGTCTGGATGCTTTGTCATCTTGTATCAATGACAGAGAAAAAAATAGATAGGAAGGTGGCGACCTGAGGCTTTTTACATCTTTTCGATATATCAGAGAAGTGAAAGTAACAGTGTCAAGGCAGAATTGTACTTTATCATCATCTGTAAATTCTGCCTTTCAGTCACCCTGCAGAGTGGAGAGATGCAGCTGTAACTTACTTGCAGTTGTGCAACTCCCTTGTTTGTGTATCCAGCTAATGTGACTTAAAGGAGGTTTCCTGCTGAATGTGCTTTTTCTACTTTCCTTAAGGAGAATCTAAAGAATCTAACTTATGTGTGTTTTAAGAGCCAGTATCCTTATTTGAACTGGCAGCATGCTAAGTGACTAAAATGGAACACTTCAAAATAACATTTATGTTTTTTGATTTTTCAATATATTGTCTTTTGCAATTTGAGCTGTTCAGGAAATGAAAAGAGACAAAATTCTTTTGCTTAGGTTTATGGTTACAGCTTCCTGTGCCAGTTCTCATCGGTTTTCTTTGCACACCTGTAGGCAGAGTGCTTAAATGTAAAGCAGGGATTGATGTTGAAAATGAAAGTGCTCATATGAAAACCAGTGCAGTAGCGCTGCAAGGTCCAGTCTAGAAATACTTGCCTTCTGAAAAAATAAAGTTGTTTTTTTTTTAAATCAGAATCTAATGATTGATTCCTTGACATATTCTGTGATAAAAATTCTGCTTAAGGAGCAGCTTACTAAGTAGAGAGCATATTTTCAATATTGCATATAAACTTTCAAGCAGACAAATAATATGCTTTCTTAGCCAGTCTGTTTGCTTAATTTTTTTCCATGTAACCCTAAAAAGCTTTTGGCAGTTCAGATGCTCTAACCACAGTCCTTATGAAGTCTGTTATGAGCCTGAAGTAGAAAGGACTACAAACATATCTTGGGTCAATCCATGAGTGACTTTGTTTGGCAATGCTCCCAGCTTCTAGCTGCTTGTGGGGTTCAGGCCTAAGCTGTTCTCCCACATGGCAACAGAGTGCTTTGCTAGACCCCTAGGGCAGCATTTATAAAGAGATCTATATACTTAGCAGACATTTAAAGAGCACATAGTTATGGAGCAAGTAAAGGTTTCACAAGTGATTGCTTTAAGTTGTTAAAATTTCACCTACAATTTTGTAGCTTTCCATCCTACAATCTTACATGCCTTTTTTTTCCTGCAAGCAGTAGACTACTCATTTGGATAGAAGTTTTATTGCTGGTCTCTAAACCACAGTCTGATGAATATAGGTTCATGTACTTTCTTTTTCACTTCCTTCCTGATTGGCATTCTTCAAATTGCTGAATTTCCGGCAAGAGAATCAGATACTTCTTCCTGGTATCAGCTGTACTTAAAGCTCTTGGTAGTAAAAAAATCAAGTGCATAAAGAAGCTTTAGGACCACATCTGAAGCAATAAGTGGCTGTCCAGGAGTTCTCATTGGTCTCAAAAGGCTGTTAGAGCTGCTCAAAGTAGATACTGAGATATTTAGATAAAAGCTAAAGGAGACTAAAAACCTTTCACAAATGTCATGTCTTTAGGTGTAGCCTTGTCTCTGCATCCTCAGCATTGGGCATAACTTCAAGAGCAACAGTTATTTTTGCAACCTGCTGTGGATGAGGTAGAGAGCAGTTCCCAGCTTTCCAGGCACTTAAAACATGATTTTTAGCTTTAAAATGAGAAGGTTTTGGAGCTTCTTGGTGGCCTCTTAAATGTTTTTTTGGATGAAGGGAAGACATGTTTTTCATTTTTGTGACTAACTTCTTGTCTGCTGTTTGAACAGTGAGTCTATAGAGGAGGTTGGAATGTGGGAAGCAGGCCAGCAGAGTTGACTTGGTGGGCAGTGAGCAAATGACAAAGGTGTACAAGTGCAGCTTGTCATAAGATTAAGAGTGGGGTGATTTTTGTGTACAATTCTGCTAAAAATAACTGAACAGCTTGGTATCACACACGGTTTTGTGGATGGCAGTCTTAAAAGAAGTTGCTGGTAATGTTTTGTCAGCAGTTTTCATGCCATTATAGCAGCATCTTAGTCATAGGTTCTCTTGAGCTATTTCTGCCTCCTTAATGAGCCTCTACATTGTAAGTATGAGACACCTTAGAACATTCAGGAGCTAAAAAGCACAGTTGATACTTCAGTGATTTGAGAAATCACAGCTCTTAATTCCTTGCAGCAAGAATACCAGGGGATTTTATAATCCTATTAAGAGGCTACCTTCAAACATACACTGAAAAATGTCCTTCAGGGTCAGAAGCAAATACATAGTTAAATGCTTTTCTAAGGTAGGTTGTGTATCAGCACCTTGAAACTGTATGAACACCAAGTAAAAAAAAAAATCAAGAAGCGTTTAACTGCTTATTCTTTAGGAGGAAACCTACAACTCCATATCTGTTTTCTAGGGACTAGTTAATGTATTTCATCTTCATTTTGGAAGCTGGGGCAACATAACAGAAAGAATAACAAACTTTCATGAGGCTGGTCAGAATCAAGTAAAGACCTTGATGCTAGTCCAGAGCTTAGAGAACTGCAAGAGGATTTTGTTTTCTGGCCACAGTATAGCCTCTTCTGATCTAGTGATAAGCTCACAGAAGAGTCAATGGAACATTGGCTCAAACCCCCAGCCTTGGTGTTATTAGTGCCATGATCTAACCAGCTGAACTAATCATGGACTCCAGACTAGGAGAGTTGTGGACCCAAGTCTTCCTGGGTAGCTGTCGTGCTTACTGAGTGGGGGAGCTGCAGAGGAACAGCACCACCACCAGTTACAAGGAGAGCAGCTCAGACTGATTTCATGAGGACCAGAACCATTCTGTGTGGAAGATGAGCTAAGTCAGGCTTCTGGGTCTTAGAAGGTGAGATGTTCAGCTGCTTAAGCTAGAGCATCTTTGGAAATGTGCAGAAGCAGAACTGAAAAATATAAGTTAAAGGTAGAATAGCAGTCAGCCACTTCAGGGCTTTTAAGAGCAGAGCAATTATCAACCATGGGATTTTTTTTTTTTAGTACCAAATCTAGATAGTGGGAGATTGAAATGTACATGGTTCTTTTTGGATCTGCTCAGTAGGCTTTCCAGGCAAGGACATTATCACATCCTCCCAGAGGAAAGGATATTAAAACAAACTCCACATCTGAGAAATTTTCCACTAAGAAAGCAAGAAAAAAAGTGTGTTTCTCCTTCAAGGGAAAAAGGGTTGGGATAGGTGTGTTGCAATAATCTCTGAGAGTGTGGTCCATCTCCCAGGCTCTTCTTGCCTTACATCCTGTTCTCTTCAGAGGCTTTTTCCATTTTTCACAGTACCTAGTACTTGTTTTCTCTTGTCATCCTCCTATTTCCTACTCAAGTATGGCTAGTGGCTGATTCTGACATGCAGCTCCTAGAATTGAACTTAATTTTCATGTTCCTAGAACTGACATTGAAGTAGGAAGATCAGAGAAGCAAAGTGAATGTAAATGCGGGAAGTGGATGCGAGTTTTGCTGCTTTTGAAGTTTTGATTCTTCTGCTTTTCTCATCTCTACAGCAAAAAGCATCTTCATGATTCTTATCTATGAAACCAGCATACCTCAGCTGAAGTATTGTGTTTTGATAGTCATACAACAACTT
The DNA here is from genome assembly GCA_013399915.1 of Illadopsis cleaveri. NCBI lineage: Eukaryota > Metazoa > Chordata > Aves > Passeriformes > Timaliidae > Illadopsis > Illadopsis cleaveri. The sequence goes on along the minus strand of VXBB01020320.1, from coordinate 413,451 downwards.
CCATACTGCTGTGGCTTTTCATTTTGGTTTAACATTTAAACACCTACTGAAAGGGGAAAGTGAGAGTAATAAATGCACCAGCCAAGGCACTACATATTTCACTGCGGTTGCAAAACTACATAAAAGCAGGACTTCAGGTGTTTTCAGAGCAAGATTTCAAATTCTGAAACTCCCCAGTGATTGAGAGCACAGTGGGACTTTGCTGATCTGGCCAAATCTGAGACGTATTTTGTATATGTGGATTGAATCAGGTGAACAGCAGAGTGCGCGGCATAAAGATGAAACAAAGGACCACCACTCTTAGGTTTCAAAGAGGACATGAATTGCTATCTTCAGCAAAATGTTTCCTTTTACTAAACATCATCTTGACAGCTCTGTGGTATGAGGTATTCAGAATAACAAACATATTACCCTTGTTTTTTAAAAAACAGATGGAGTGTCATGGGGAAAAGGGAGACAGAACTGAGGGTTGAGCTCAGTACTAAGACTCAGTCTAGGCTTGTAACAAGAACAGGCTGCTTAGATTTTTGAAGACTGCTGTTTGCATCTTTTTCTCAAGAGGAGTACAGGTGTGAATTATTAAAAGCAAGGCTTTTTGTGATGCCTGATGCCTGCATTTTGTGCTGTTCTTGAGTTTGGGTAGCATAGTTTTCATTCATGTTAAAATTTATCTGCAGCTTTGAAGAGTTACGTACTTTCCAGTCTGGCACCCAGTCCCTTTGGTCCAATATGGATGATACTTACTCCTTCAGTTCCTGCATGCCTTGTTATAAGTAAGCCTTGATTGGTAAAGCCTTGTAGCCTTCCCTGTTGGTGGCCAAGTGTGAGATGTGGAGGTTTTCATTCACCTCATTGCTAGTGAAATTCAGTTTAGCTGTCCTTAGTTGTTAGAGTGATTACACACTAGTTCCTATATAGAAATGCCTCTTTCTTTGCCTTTAGACTCCAAGTAATTAAATCCATTCATAAATTTCATTGTTTGATGTGATGCCTTCTTAGCAATCATTGTTCCATTATACTTAGAGAAATATTCCAAGTACAGTAAGTAGAAAAGGTTTTAAATATGCCGTCACCACTACTTCAGTAAATAATGCAGTGATCATACATACTATCATTTCTATCCACCTTTATTAGAATCACCAGATTACTAGAAGTAATTTGATTGTGTGTGCCTGTTATATATATTATCATATTCACATGATTCATATCCCAGACATCTGAATGTGCTACAGGTGGAACAGTGTCCCCAGATGCATGCACAGAGTATTGTAAATGTGCAAAACAAACATTGTTACAACACCCAGAAAACATTGAAGTAATGTCTCCTTCTCCTTTTAGGAAGTCCAACGTGCTATGGGAAGAATGCCACCAAGACCAGAAAAAGGTTGGTTTATGAATAAGAAATATTTTAGTTCCACTAAACTTGTCTTTTTGGGATAATGCAATTCTTTTATCTCTAGCTGCAATGGAGGCATTAGGACTTGAGCTGTACAGGAGGAACAAACCTGAGAAGCAGCCGTTCGCCCATCTCATTATTGATGATAAGAATATTCCGTCTGGTAAGTTCAATTTTTAAGTGAATGCTTCCAATGCTAGTATAAATGTATCCATGTGATATGTAGAGAAGTATTTGAAGATAGTTAAGCAAAACAGCAACAGACTGGGACTTCAGAAATGGCTTTTGATAGTGAGAATAAATAGGATGCATTAAGGGGTTTCAGAGGCAGCAGGGGTAGTGCTAAAACGAGGATGGCTGCCCTTCGTATCAGTCTCATGCTGAATGGCCTCCATTTCAAATTGCCACATTTCATGATCAACCTCTTGAGGGGCATGCCCTGGCCCTTTGTGCTGTCTTCAGGTGAGGAAGGAAGATCTATGTTGAATGCTCTCCTCTGAAGTTTCCCATTTTCCTTTGGCCTGTAGGGCCCATCAGGAGTTTTTGACTCTCACTAGACACTAGCCTTGATAATGCATGCATGCATACAAGCATGTACCAGCACAAACATTGCCAGAGCTACTGAGCAGGGGGGAAATTTGTTCTTGTGGCTTTTATCTGCCCCTGTGGTGAGAGGATGGTGTTCTTGCCAGAGCTCTTATTTTCTACACACAAGTATTCAGATGGCTTTGGGAGTATCCTTGTTAGTACAATATCAGGGAACAAGATATGAGTCTGCCTTGGAACACCTTCCAGAGAAAAAGATTAATTCCTAAAATTTTAAGATAATATTAGAACAGTTTTAGTTTTTGCCCTGGGGCACTGTCAGTTGAGATTTTTTGCTGTATTCTCAATGCTGTACTCTCAGCAGTTGGTGTGGTAGAAGTAAACCAGAGTTTTTTTCTGAAGCTATTAGGTAGAGGATCTTAAGAAGGGGTATATTGATCACCACTGTCTTCTTTTTCTGAAGATTTATACATTCTGCAGGGCTGAACTCATTGTTAATTGAGCCATGCACACTGCTTTTCTGTTTTATATAACCAAACCAAAGGGGAAATGGTGTGTTGAGACTTGAAATCTGAGATTTTAGCAGCTTGCATAGTAATACCTTGCTCTTGCTCTATTTAAAGACAAAGAACTTCTGTACAGCTTCTTGCCTGGAGGGATAGGATTCTTTCAAGTGCATTGGCATTGCCACAATCTAGAGCTTTATAGCAGAGAGCTTAAACAGCTTGTCAGATGGCAGAACTTCCACAAGCTTTCTTGTTAGCTCACATGCCTCCTGACAAGCTTCTATTTTAGTCAGATTTTGGCTTTGACCTACTTTTACAATAGGTCAGTAGTAGAGGATTCAGTATCAGTAAACTTGCCTTAGCATTTTTGGAATATCAGCATATCTTTGGAAGGTTTCAATTAATCTGCTAGTCATAGATCACTTACCTGCAGAAGTGGAGTGTGTGTCAGTGTCACAGTCTGTGAAATCCACCTTTCTCCGTGTGGAATTTATTTGCAGCTTATCTGGATGTTTTGCTCTAAACTGTAATTTTACAACTGTAATTTACAACAGCTGATAATTTTTACAGTTATGGATTGCTGCATTAACCTTCAAGGATGTGGCACAGCACATCTATGGGTAATGGCCAGGGAGACATTGGGGTTTTTTGGTGCAGATCAACTTCTTACCAATGTGGTGAGCTGTGCATATACTCCCTCCTGATCTGGCTTTTGGCTGTTTTGAAAGAACATTGCCAGAAGTTAATACATGAGCACAGTTTCTGCAGCCCTTGGGGGCATTGCAGCAGTGAGGAGTTGCATCCTTAGGGATAGTGGGAACCTGCTGGTTGTGAGGCACTTTGATATCATACTCAGTGGTATGAGGCAGTACCCATTTGGCTGGGTAGCATAGAGATTAGTGACAGGCATAAAGTAAGAAAAATTTGCCTGAGGGGTCACCAGGAGCTTTTCTTCTCCCATCTGATTTTCTCTGACTGCAAATGGCAATTGCTCTTTTCTTCCCCTGATTCTTTACCCTGCATGTCTGAAATTCATCCAAATCTTTTTCTGCCATCTCTGAGTGGACGGATCTGTTCTTAGTATTTTAAGGTTCTTTACTGTCCTCACACTCATCCAGAATTAACAGTGCCAGGGGAAAAAAAAAAGTCTTCCTCACTGTCAAACAGGATTTTAAGCAGTTTTCTGCAGAACACCCTTTATGAACGGGCACTGAGCAGTTTCTGTGAGAACATTTTGCTTTGACCTGGTTCACAATAATGTCAGGCCTCAAGTGGACTTTTGCAGCTTGGGGGGATAGTGTAAAGGAGAGGGGAAAATAACCCTTCTTGGTGTCCCCACCCACCATTTGGCACAGAAAGCTGTAGTGGTTTGGCTTGCTCTGTGTATTTTTTAAGTTTGCTGCCTTAGGTTAGAGCTGGATGCTTGCTGTTTGGTTTTTACCAAAGCTCACTATAAGTGCTACCTGGGTTTTAAATAAAAACAGTGAATTTTGGTTTGTAAATTGATTACAGAAATTAGTCACAGTTTAAAGGGGAAAATCACAAACAGAAGTAAATATAAATGTTAAATACATCTTTTGGGGTGTGAATTGGTATCTTTAGCTGTCTAAGGAAATGCTGTAGTATTCTGAGCTATTTCCAGCTGCAGGTTCAACTTAGCTGCCCTTTGTCTCCAAAAGACTTTTCAGCGCAAACAGTACTTTGGTCCTTTTTTCAGGCTTTATTTATACCTGAAAGCTACTAGGATGCAAACAAATTATCAAAACAGGGCTCCTTTCTCCTCTGTTCCTCTCACATCATCTTCCTTCTTGCTAATTAATTTTATTTAACTCATTTGTATTAATCTTGGTTCAAGCTCACAAAAAACCAAGACATTGTTTTTGTTTATCTTCAGTTTTGAGAAAGAGCATGTGTTATCTTGAATTCTTAAATAATACTTTTTGCCCTGTCTGGAAGGCAATTATTTTGCTCGTTATCCCCCAGCCACTTCCTTCTCTGTCAACAGGACTTACCTTGTGCTGTTTTTTTCATGGTTCCAAAGTAAACTGTTTCACAGGAGATACTGTATTGCTGCACCTTTGACCACGCCGTGGCTTGGGTTATGTGTCAGGGTTTCTGATACATGGCATTCATGGACAGCAGATCCAGCACTTACATGCTCTAGTTTCCTGCACTTCCTGTGTTTCAGGGTACTGATTGTTTTGATGTCTCCAAATCTGGGTATGTTACCACCAGAAGTGCTGAGATCTTGCTCGCTCCTTCCATTACAGGTTGCATGGCATGGCTCCTACCAGAGCACCTTTGTGCTGTGCTGCTGCCTGTGGCACTCCTCTTCTGGGGCTCTGAATTGTGGCAAAATGCCTGTCTGCCTCAGCACACATGATCACAGCATTATAATCTAGCTTGGAAGGGACTTCCAGAAGTTATCTGTACAAATCCTTTGCTCAAAGCAGAGAGGGTCATCTCCCATCACCTCTTGACCTGTTCCCCTGAACATCCAAACAGTGTAAACAAAATTCATCCAGAGCCCCTCTCCCAGTGGCAAGTGAATGTGGCATCTATTTGCTCTCTTTTCCCTTCTTCAGCAGGAAATCTTCCCACTAAGGATTTCTTCAAAATTGCAGCTTGACTGGCAACTAAAAAGTTGACTTGCCAGGTAAATAAAATCTGCCTAGCAACTACCCAGTATATCACTGGGCAATCATGGCATGCCTTTCTGTTCCATCATAGGTGTGCATTCCTGTCCTGTATCTAATGTATCTGCCTCAATCCAGGCAGTGATTTCTTGCCTGTCCTCCTCATCTTGAAGTTAGCCCAGTCTCCAGGGAGCAGTGTTTCTCCCAGACTTAATGCTGTGCACACAAAATTCTACAACTTCTTCAGCTATTCCTGGTGCTTCAGAGGTGCACTCTGGTACCTCTAACTCAGCATGTTTTGCAGGCTGAGAGACTTAAGATCTTGGTGTCTCTCCAGTTGATTGATGGGGTTTGGATGGGGTTTCTTGAGGCACTGCAGAGAAGATGGCTTCTCTGTCTGATTTTACTTTCATAATTTCTGCATGGCTGCACTAGACCCATAGGGGTGCAGCTACTTGTGATCTGCCGTTGACAGTGCTTTTGCTGAAGTCCTTGTGGAAGAAAACCAGAAGGCTTTTGTTGTGGGCTGCTGTTCAAGTATTCCTCTCACATGGAGAAGTTGTTTGCCCTTGGCAGTTAGGGAAGACGCATCTCTCTCAAATTCTCCTGTTCCTGCTTCCCCTCCCTTTCTGCACAGACCTGGCAGGGTCCTGGGGCATGCCTCTGTACGTGCTTGGAGGAGAGGGCACTGTGCACTGCTGTGTGCCATGAAAGGTTTGCTCAGGATGGGCTGTTTTGGTTCGATGTTGGGAGAATAAGGTACTGAGTATTTCAAGCAGGCGTTGCTGATGCACTGGGAGGCTGAGGTGTGAAGTCCTGTGGTACGTGTGTGAACCCACTGCTGTGGGAGGGAGCAAGTGTAGTCAGTCTTGTGTGCTGAAAATTACTAGTGGTTAGAAGGACAAGTTGGCCACCTCCCATCTGTTGTGTTATGCCCTGGGTATTACCCTGAATATTGGAGTGTTAGTGGCTTGTGCCTATCAGGAAGTTTGTCATAAATACTTGAAGTGCTTTGTAAAGTCTAGGCAGCTTAGTGTGTAGTACTAAAGATGCACAATTGTACTGACTTTTCCTCATTTTTGGTGTTGCCAAATGAAAATATGTTTACCTTTCTACCACTACAGTCACACAAACATAAAATACGGAAAGTTTCTCTTTTGGGAATTGTCAGTTCAGCTTTTTTTTCCTAGCATTTTAGTTATTTCTTGTCAACATTTACATGTTTTAACCTATAACAAGTTTTTCAAGTTACTCTCAGCTGTTTGTAACTTAAATTAGGTTTTAGGTGGAATGCAGTGTCTATGCAGAGCTTGTTGCATGGTTGCTTAGCATAATCAAACTACAGGCCAAGCAAATGTTTGGTACCACAGTCCAGCAGGTGTTGTGTTGGCAGGGCACAATTACAAATACTTAGCAAAATATGGGAGTGTGTGATAAAGAGGAAATTCCTTAGGAATTTTTATCATAATTGTTTTATAGTCACTTTAATCTGTAGAACTCTAGCTGCTATTGATTCTAAAAACATTGAAGTTGCTTTCTAAATGTTGGGATTTGTCAAATGTTTATAAATAATCCTTTTTTTTTTTTTTTTTAATCTCCAGGAACTCGCAAAGTGAACCTCACATCCTGGCATCATGACAAAGGCCAGGCAAACTTATCAAATATGACATTCCATGATGGAAAACTAATTGTTAATCAAGATGGATTTTACTACCTTTATGCCAATATTTGTTTTAGACATCATGAAACTTCAGGAAACTTGACTAAAAGAGGGCTTCAGTTGATGGTGTATGTGGTTAAGACAAACCTTAAAATAAGGCGCTTTGATGTGTTAATGAAGGGAGGAAGCACCAAATACTGGTCAGGGAATTCAGAATTTCATTTTTATTCTGTAAATGTAGGGGGGTTTTTTAAATTAAAATCCGGTGAAATGATAAGTATACAGGTATCAAACCCATTGCTACTGGATTCTTCGCAAGAAGCAACTTATTTTGGAGCATTTAAAGTTAGGGATTTAGATTGAACCTTTCTTTAATGTGCTGAAAATTGTTTGAGTTTTTAGTTTTCCAAAAACAACTTGAAGAACTGAAAATCTTCTGCAACCCAATTACATCTGTATAAGCCATATATCTCTAAAGACATAGTTTTGTCCCATGCAGACTCCAGCAGGAGACCTGCAAATATATGGAAGGGCAAAATGAGGGCAAATGTTCTCCTGAGTTAATGTTAAAGCAGTTTTACTTCATTTGTCTCCGCTGGCCTCACTAGAGTCATTGTGCCTTTTGCATTGGTGTAATTGAAATGAAAACAATTAATATTATTGAGCTTCTGTTTCCAAGTTCTGCCCTGATTACCCTTACTAGTTTTGGTGCAAACATAGGGCAGGACAGAAATTGGCTCCCAGCTTGCATTCAGGACTCCACTTTGCTTGGGGTTGAGTGTTCTGACCCTGAGACAGCAAAGATTATGAAAGTGTGACTAATCCCATTGCATTTGATGTGGCTTTTCACATGTTGAATTGGGGCTGATTCTGCTTTGCTGGATTAGGGTTAGAGAGCTCAGACTGTAGCAGAAATGGGTTGGAGAACAACTAAACAGTTCAACTTAACTTTTACCTGATTAAAAGGGCCATTCCAGGAAGAAGGGAGATCATCTCACCTTGCGGTTCTAAAAAATTGATTACAGGTCATGTTATTCCTGTTGCACAGTTAATTGCAAATATAGATTGCCAAACTATGGCGTGCCTTAAAGTATTACATTGTGCCAGAACCTGCAAAGACATTTTTTAAACAAAAAGTATGTATTTTTATATTCTGTAATATCTAAAGTTATATTTCAGGTGTAATGTTTTGTGTAAAAAAAAAAGTGTAAATTATATTGTCCTATAGTATTTGATACGAAATATTTAAAATCTCTTGCTATTTGTATATTTAATGTTTTTAACTGTTTTTATGTACAGACATGTTAAACTGGTGCACTTTTTAATCCCAATGGGAAAAAATGCAGCTATAAGAGGTTGTTTGCAATTAGCAAATGTAATATATATCTTTGTTCTTCTTAACTTAATAGATTTCTTTTAAACTTGTCAGTATTACGGGAGGCGAAATCACACCAATGCCATGAGTAATTACACCAGAATGCTGGTCACTGGGTGCCTTTCAAACCTGGAGGATAATTAAACTGGTATTATGTAAAAAATAAAATTAAAAAAATTAATACATAGTAAGCCCCAGGTATGTTTTAGGGGTATTTATAGTTGCTGAGCAGGCATTTTCCTACAACAAAATCTGCCAGTGTTAAATTCTGCAATTGAACAGTAACTTTTTTAGCTTAGTTTCCTGGAAAAGTGAAGCTTATTGCTTGTTCTTGTCTCCCACTGTAGCTTTTAAAACTCTGCACCCTTCTGCCAGCTTTTGGCAAATGAATGGCAGAGTTAAGAGATATTCTTGCAGGTTTTATGAGGACAGACAGCTGAGAACAACTCAGCCATTTATACATTATTTGTCAGTGGCTGGCCACTGTTCATTTTAGCCAAGAGATTAACTGGGGAGACTCCTGCAGCGTGAGTTGTCGCTTGTATAGTGCTTGGCCAAGAGAGGTGGGATGGAATCCAAGGGTGGGTACAGGGGCCAGGGGGGAGGGCTGCAAGTCCTGAGGTGATGTTTAGAGCACATCTGGACGGGAAACAGCAGCTTGTTGGGTAAGGGGATGAGGGAAGTTTGAAGTGTTTTTGTGCTCTATGGATGATGTGGGGAAAGCCCACTATTTATTGCAGTAGGAATCGAATCTGTAGGAGTTGGGGCCTCATGCAAATCCTCAGGTTTTTTAATTTTTTTTTTTTTTTTTTTTTTTTGGTTAAAGGAATTGAGTTGAATCCGAACAATTATTTTATACTGTATAATAAACATTTCTTTTTAATGTTAATATGTTTTCTTACAAAATATATTTCTAAGAAAAAAACCAACTTTGTGATTTCTTTATTTTCATGTGTACCCATATATCTTGTGCAGCTTTGATAATTTTATTCAGATTTCAGAATGTGCAGGCTGGGTATGGTATAACTCATTAAAGAAAACTGAGGCATAACTCAACTACTTTGAGAAAATTACAATGAATTTTATGGAGTTTTGATTTGGCTTCAGATCTACATGCATGACTTGCAAGTCAGGTTAGATCTTCAGGTGTTGGAAATTCAGCTGAAAATGAAGACTTCCCATTTGTGTTACATCCTCAAACAGTTGTCAGTTCAAACCCAGAAATGACTGAGGAATCTGGGGCTCTTGGTTTTCTTATTTTCAGGAGCTACAGGTCACAATAATTTTTTCTGCTATAAAGATGTGCAGTGGCAGGCTGGGAGAAAAATGTCTATTCTGTGTCTGTCTTGGGGGTTTCAGCCACTCTCTGGGGAGGTAGAGAGGGAGGTTCAAGTGATTTGAAAGTAAAGTTAGACTTAGTATCTGACCTTAGCAGATGCCTACAGATGGTGTGATATGAAGGAGGGGAGGCACCAGCACTAAAGGTCACCTGAATGACAGTGGCTGTGGGCTGTGGGTGTGTTCTAGAGAAGGTCCCAGGACCTGTAACATGTGTTGAACCCCCAAACACAGACTTGTTGGTTGGTTGTGCATCCTAAGCCACTAGATCTGAGAAAAGGGCTTCTGAGGCTCAGCTTAGCATGCATGTTCTCAATAGGAGGACTATAAACATCTACATTTCGCAATCGGAGGCTTTAAATTTCCCTTGTGTGACAACTTTGAAGCCTAAATGGTTTGAGGGTTGGGGTGATTTTTGTGTTTTTTTCTTCCTTAGCATCTTCTGGCTGCAAGTTGTCCAGTTGTGTGATGAACTAGGTGGGAGGTGTCCTCCTGGGGCTTTATAGGCTACTGTGAGAGTAACAATTAGAAACCAAGCCCTTACTCTGCTCTCTCTACAAAATAGAAATCAAGTAAGAGATCTCATTATTCTGCCTGCCATGCCTTGGGTCCCTTCTTAGCCTTTATGCATTCGAAAGGAAGCAGGAAGCTCCATGTAGAGCTCCAGGTACAGGTTGATTTTGCTTTTTATATCAGAGCAGCCACAGATTGAAAAGCTTCAGTGGTGTCATTTGAGGCAACCTGGGCACGTATTCCAAGATGATGAAACCTGCCTGCACTACCAGTGACCTTCCTAAAACCAAGTCTTCTCCCAGAAATGTCCATTCCTTTGTGTCTGCTTCATTTATTTGATTGCTTTATCAGAACACAATTAATGAAAAGGGCAGACTAATCAATTAATGGAGAGAGTTACCTTGAGAAGAAGCGGTGTGTGCTCTAGGCAAAGAAAAGCACCTGTGACTCTTATTTTATAATCTTCAAAAGATAATTTTGGTCTGCGGATAGAGGGTGATTATTTGCTGAAAATTGAAGTTAAAAAAATCTTCCTTGAAAACAGTTCATTTGCAATTCAGGGTATTTGTGTGCATGTAAACATCTGTATATTCTTACCATGTTCTTACTAAGTTAATTTTTATACATGGGGTTACGATTGCATATTTTGGCACCTGGGTACTCCTCCCCCCGCCTTCCCAAGCTCACTCCAGCCAGTGGCTGTTTCTTTTTCTGTCTATCCCACTTCCTTTTCTCTGGCTCCTTCCAGCTGCCAGTGTGTTCTGCTCACCCCACTCTTACAGCTCCTTTTCTTGGTGATAGCAACAGCCTTGGTTCAGATCTAGGTATACTCTTCCTTTTTTGGCCCACTTTCAGGTAGCTTTGCTGTGTCTTTGCATGGAAAAGAACAAGAATTTTGTTTTTCAAAAAGATTTTTTAACCATTGGTGCAAGGACTGAGCTGGAAAGTAACAAAGAAAAGTAGATGGGGAATAAGGAACCAGCAGGTTGGACACTAAGCAGCCTGTGCTGCCCTCTGATTTGATGTACCAGCTTTGGAGGACTCCAGACAATAACCACATATTTGTATTCCGCTGTTAAAAAATTAGTCTGCAGCAGAACTTAATATAGATGGGTGTGTGTAGCATTTTGCTGTGGTGATGGGAGAAAAATCACACTAAACCAGAAAATGCTCTGGCACATATACACAGGCAACTTCTTGTTTTTTCTCCCTCTCTGTATTGGTGTCTTGTCCAGTATTTCATAGTTGCTGTATTTGGGTTCACAACCTGCAGACTTTGCCAACTGTTTATTTTTTTTTTTTAGCTCATCGGGGTCTGATCCTGTAGATCCCATACCTTTGCCTGACGTCTCTGTTTGTGGCCAGCTTCAAAGCAAAGCTCAGTCATGGAAAGCTGAGAAACCTGTGTCAGCTTGAGGTTGTTTGAATCAGATTTCAAAAACTTCTTGGCAACTTCAAATGGTTTTTTTTTCTGCTTTTTTTTAGCCTTAAGTCTAGATATGCTGGAGTTTCTAGTTATGTTTCCAAGGAAATATTTGTGCTGGGGTGGAGGTGAGGGCTTGGGTATCTTTGATTTAGTGGTGTCTGTTCACAATCCATTTTATGACGTTTAGGGAGGGCATATTTTCCTTCCATTTGTTCAGCACTTGAGCGATGTGCTGTTACTGCCTGCTGTCTTGTGCCACACTGCTTTTCCCCAGACTGCACATCACCAAATGCCAATCAATTTATGCTGGCCTGTGACAGAAGACAAGCAGGAACTCCAATTGCTTTCAGCTCCCTCCATGCTGCAAGTCACAAAATGATAGATTTCATTTTCCCAGCCTTCTGGATCTTGATTCATTCACTGTACAAGAAATCCCTGGTTGTTCTTTTAGTAGAGGATGCCAGAATCCTCCTTTGACTGCTGAGGTACTGCTGTATCTTCATAAAATAGCTGCTTTCTCATCCTGTAGGTTCCAAACTCCCTCAGTCCCTGTCTGTATTATCAGGTGTGAATAAGGATGCCTGATGGGTGGCTTTGGGGACCCCAGCTCCTTAAAATACAAATAGGATCTCCTGCCCCTATCCCTTCCACCACAGGTGATGGATTTTGGAGGCACTGAAACATGATCACTTGGCAGATAAATTTTTGGGAACTTCAGATACTCTCTTGTATGTAATTCTCTTACTTCATATCCAACCAGTTTGAAGGATTTTAACCTACTCTTCACTGTTAATTGGGATGGGTGTAGTGTTTGGAATTTTTTTCCTCACTGTGTCACAAAAGAACACCAGATAGCACAATCACAACCTTCCATGGACATCATAGATTGAATCAGTTCACCAGAGATGTTGGCTATGAATGCAGAGTGGAGCAGACCTTCCTTGCTTGTTCCACAGTTTACTGCTGTGCATGCTCTGACCCCAGCATGGGCTCTCCACCCTGCTGGCATCCCAGGGAACTGATGTACAGCAAATGTAACCTGTACATGCTTACTCTGCCCTCTGGGAACTAATAACTAATGACACTGCTTTAGTTAGCAACCATTTGCACATTGACTACTCTTTTTCTGTGTAAACATCTCCCAGATATAAAATTTTCTGTGTTACAAAGAAGTTTGACCAGCTCCCTTCTTGACCTGTAACTTTTTGCAATGTTAGTGTCACTAAATGTTTTTTTTCTGCAGTGCAGTAACACATGCAATGACACATCTAAAACAAAACAAGGTCCATCTGGTGTAATGTTTTATCACTCATCATGGCTCCAGATCTTTGCTCTGGGAAAACATCTGCAGTTCTGGAAATGGATAGTTAGGTTATTTCTGTCCTGCTAACTGGAAGAGGGCTGGAGTTATGAGGCACTGAGTGGCAGACAGCCTTGCAGCTTAAGCCAGCTTCCCTCTTAAGCAGAAGATCCTACCAAGTTGCAACCCACTAAGTTATGTTTTTATCACATGAAACTGAACATATGTGCTGCACGGCCCAGAGACGGGCTTCTCCAAGCAGGTCAAACATGAGAGCTAAAGTAAACCCATGTAGGCAGCAAAGGTCCAGGACTGAGCCTCTGCCTTTTTTTGTTTGTTTGTTTTTTAATCTATCACTGTCAATAGAGAATAATAAATTAGAGAATAATCTGGTAGCACAAAGTTTTTTTAATAGTAAATAAACTTTCAGGAAATAGTAAACATTTCCTGAAATCAACTGTTGAATTTACTGCCTATTACCTACGGCTGAATTTACCTGTTACCTATAAATGTGTAAATGAATTACTATTTATGTGGATCTGCATTTTCTCTCAAATCTAACAGACCTATCATGCCACTATATAAGAAGAGATAAATTTATTTAAACCTCATTAATCTTATTGTATATATAAAAAGTAGTATTATGATTACTATTTTTCACTCACAGATGTGTTGGACTGCAGTCCAGCATTTTGCTTCCTGTAGCACTTTATTCTATTCTTGCTTTGTTGTCTGACTATTATTTTTTTCCAGTTTGGCTTAAAATTACATTTAAAAAACCATTTTTTTTTTTCAAAATATGAGCCAAGTAGAAATGCTCCATGATTTATTTGAAAATATCTGCACCAATTTCCTCAATTTTACTCTTGTCCTTTGGTACATGCCATCTGCACACTTGCAGAATTTTGCTGATGTGTGAGATTGTGAAACAAAGCAGCTTGCATAAAAAAGATAATTGAGAACTCTATTGGCCCAGCTGTGCTGTGAGACTTGCGGAATGCGAAAAATTCCTCCAAAATACATAAATTGCTTGTTACAATTCATTCAGTTTTATTAATCCTGGTTAATATTGCACTGGAGTGGAAGGGCTGAGCTTCCCACTTAAATCAGTGAATGTTTTCATGCTGATATCAATAACTATTTATTATGATAAATAGTTTTATATGAGACAGTTTCTTTTTAAGCCTATTTTAGAGGGTCGCTATTTTAATATATGCTATATATATATATTTAATATTTGTTACTGTGCAGTAAAAGCTGTTTTAATACAAAGCAACAATGCAAATAATATTTCTTCTGTTATATCTATTTCAACTATCAACATCCCATGTGTAACTGAGGATAACACAGCCCTGAGAATAATCGCTCATTGGTGACATACCTTATTTTTGTACCTGTTGTGAGGTCTGTCATGAATAAAGACTATTAACTTGTTTGGGCATTTTTGTGCCTTTGTTAAAAGAATGATTCCAAATGTCTCTGACAACATCTACAACAAATGAATAGTTGGTGTAAATATCTTTGCTCACCAAATGTCCAAAATGACCCATCTTTTGTCAGCCTCCCAGCCAGGAACAGGTCAGGAATAGGCACAAGAGCTTCTAGTTGTTTCATGCCAAGTTTTGAGGGTATAATCTAGTGAGGGAGAAGTAATGTGACACACCTGACTTGCCAGAGATTTTCACACTTCCATATCTAAGGTGCTTGCATTGTGTAAAATAAGACACAGGCAGAAATTCTGCCTTAGTGGTAAGGATGCTTTTTTTTTTGTTTCTACTTGTGTTGCTTTTGCCAGGTATTGATGATGCTTACAAAACTGAGAGGTGGCCAGCAGAGGAGGCTCCAGTCAGCATCCGCTGCTCCTCTGGCGAGCCAAATGCCCGGGAGCGCAGATGGCCTGTATGACCATTATGGGCTGGAGACACATTCAATGAAAAGTAATTTAAGTTCTTACAGAAAGAGAAAAAGTATACGAATGTGGGTTTGTTCCCAACACGAGACAGTCTGAATCAACAATGGGAATGGGCCGGTTACCAAAGAGTCTGCTGGAGCAAGTTCCTGCTGCCAGGGCAGGATCTCCTCTCCCTCTTGGCCATTAGAGGGAGGAAAAAATAACAGACTATAAGAGCCACTAAAATAAGGACCAACACCAAGAATGTACCATTGGTTTAATACCAGCTCCTCCTCTCAAACTAATTATAGTTGATGTTGCCCAATGGTTACTGATGGACTATCTTTCATTGTGGGCTTTTGTTTGGAGTCAGTAGTTTGGGTTGAACATCAAGACCAGCGCACGCTGGTCAGCGTCTCACAGAGAATAAAATAGGACTGAAGGTGGCAGGGAGTGTCATGCTGCTTCAGCCATGGAAACAGGCAGCTGAGGTTGGGCTAGACCAAAGCCCTTCCTACGTGTTCGTTTCACATTATATAACCTTCATCCAAAAGTTCACCACAGTACTGATGTTGAAGTGAGAAAAGACCAGCCTAAACGAAATACTGGTATTTCTCATATTATCAACTCCCACGTACTCGGAAATGTGGTACTTGCTAAAAATGAATTGGTAAACTCAGAAGTTTTCTTTGAATTTCATGATGTGACCTAGATTTAGGTGATGCAAGTAACCCTTGCAATACCATTTTTACCTAGCTCATTGACATGTAAACATCCCTATGGCTCCCCCAAACCTGTGTTTGTAGGACATTAATTTTTCTTAACAGTAAAATTAACTCAGTATGTGCCTCTGAAGGTTCAAATTCTCCATCAGTCCTAAATCTCAGTGCTGCATGTTTTGGTGTTTCTTCTGCTGTGGAAGTGAGATGTTTGTTGGAAGTCTGGCTCATCCCTCCAAAGACACTGGTGTGATGGATGTGATCATGTGTAACTTTCAACGTAGAGGAACCTCCATTTTAATTACAGTAATGCTCCCTTGGTTAAACAACATAGAATTTTCTCTCTGGCATTATTCTTCTGTTTGGATGTGACAAGGAGCACTGCTCTCAGGTATTTAGAGTGTTTAAGGCAGAACCTTATTTAATGCAGTGAAAAATTTGGAAAAGTAGTGGAAACCATGTGGAGGCCTCTGCAAGTGGTCATCAGCAGTTAGGACAGTCTCAGGAAGGTTTTGATGCCTTTGCTAGAGCTGTGATGTGCTCTGCTAGAATCACAGCATTCAAGAGAAAAACTGCTTCCAGAAAAGCTGCCAGACCATTTCCATGTAGAAGACCCACTCTCACCATCTGTCTTTGCTTTCAAGAGTGTCTATTTTTCTATTTTGGACATGGTTAGAACTGCCCCCATCTGAGCAACTCCTGATCCAGGTAGAGATTAAAGAGAAAGCATGCCAGTATCCTCTGCCCCAAAGGTAATAGGCCAACTGCTGTGCTAACATCAAGCCACAAGTAAGTCCAGGCTCTGTATAAAACAGTGTATTTGTTCAATGTTTGTTCAAAATTCAGCCCTGAAGTAGAGACCAGAAAAGCAAGGAAACATTTTCCTCCCTCGTTGCATATTGTTTGTGTGAAAAGGAAAAAATTGTCATCTATGGCCTCCCGAGGCCACACCATGTTTCTCCCAGGTTGTTCCCATGTCAGCAGTGCCAGTCACTCTTTGTGCTCACGCCTCTCAACCACAGGGCTACCCAGCTGTGTCTTCAGTGGTGAAGTGGTCTTTAACTGGCCTTCAGACAACCCTTTGAAGGGATCTACAGAAGATCCCTCAGGCCTTTATTTATCATTGGGGCTAAATCTAGGACATCAAGTACCTCTACATTTTTCTTTTGTCCTGAGCTTTCTAAATTAGGTGTTACTGTTAAGTTATCAGGGGGCAGATTAAAAGGAGCAATGATTCAAAGCAACGATCCGACTCACTTTTCATGAAGGAAAGATTCCCAGATTTTACAATGCTGAGTCCAGTGGGTACAGGCTACCTGTGAAACTAGGTCACATCTTCAAGCTGTAAGTTGAACTAGGTCATACTTTCTGACTAGTGAAGAGGGGAGGGGTATGAGTTTCAAAAGTAAATTACCATTTCCTGGAAAAGACCCAGCGATGAAATGTTATCCAAAAATCAACCAAGCCAGCTTGACACATAAGAGTAAGTTCATAAAACATCACTTTGTCTTCCTCTGCTGCATGAAAATGGAAATGTATTTCCTTTTCAAAGTAATTGGTGGTGCAAACATTGATGCTGCTTGTGGTTTTAGCTGAGTAATTTAAAGTTTTCTGAGCAGGAACATTCAACACAGACCTTTCTGGTTCCATTCCTATAAATTGCATTAGTAAGGGGGAGGTTTGCTCTGGCAAGTTTGAAAGTCACCTGGGTTTACAGGGGTCAGAGGAGAAATTTAGAACTTTCTAAATTGACCAATGAAACATTTTAGCATTAATAATCCTCACAATACCATGCAAACTCGGTAGCTCTTGGAAATTATGCATGAAAACTAGAATACTCAGTGGGTTCTTTATACTCACTAAGGGGAGAAGCAGCCTCAGATGCTCCCCATGTCTGTGGAATCAATTGACCAAAACTAACTCTTCTGACAATTTGACATATCTGTGCTGATTCTCGCAAGCATTGATTTCTGCACAAGAAAGACTTGATATCTGCAGGTTCTTCTTAACATTCCCAGTGAGTCCCAACTCAGTGTCATAGCAAACAGTAACTGGGACATTATTTAGAATCATAAATAATGCATTTGGCCAAAAGTATCTGAATACAGAATAACAACTGCAGCGACTGATCTGGCTGAGATTTTTGAAGCTGAACTCAAGAGTTTAGCTATTAATTTTCCAGAGAGCTGAGCACTGAAATTCTTTCACTGTCCCAGAAAAACCCAGTCCTCTGAATTTTCCTGTTAGCTATGTGGAACGAGAAGTGTCCATACTACAAGGACTATAGGGAAGAATGAGCAATGCTGGGATGGCTATTGATAAAACAGAGCCACATTTTCCCCAAACAGGACTTTAGTCTGGCCCAGTCTGGTGGGGAAAGACCCCACTTGAGTCTAATCCTTGCTGACTTGCATGACAACACATGGCTCTCTTCTGCTCAGGGGAAACCCTGCAGCCAGCAGGCTTGAGAATGCACGCCAGGGACTTTTGCTGCCTTCATTTTTGCTCCCTGTGTTGACTGCTTGTTTCACATCCTGCTCCTTGTGGCATCTCTGCCACGCACCTCTGCTCAGATCAAGGCCCTCCTCTCCTCCACACCCTTTCCCTCTCCCTCTTTCTTAGCTTGCTGTGCCACAGCAAATCCTTTGCCACTGTTCAGAAACCCTGCATCCATTTGGCACTGAAAGTCTTTGCTACGATGACTTGTTTTTTGGTTTGTGTCTGCTGTGAGTCCTACCTGCCTCCACCAATGTCCAGAGACTGCATTCTGATGCCTGTGTAGCCTCTAGTCTGGTGAGCTCCTTGGATAATCCTTCAGTTTTGCTGTAATAATTGTGATCAAAGCTAACTATGTTTTACATGGAGCTGAAATAACTTGTCCCAGTGGGTCAGTCAATGAGACAAATGGGGTTTTTTTGACCCTTATTTGTACACGCTGGAAAGCTTTTCCTCTTTGCAGTACAGACAGCACACATCCCTCCAAGGGAGGTGGGGGTTATTCATCTTCCTCTCTTCTTCCCCAGCATTAGTGCACTGATTAAGACAACTAAGAACTTGTATCCTCTAAGTGTCCTTCTATCTCTTGTGCTGAAGGATACATTAGCCCCACTCCTCCAGTGACTGTCTCTGGAAAGACCTTTCCTACTTCTCTTGTTTTGTCTAAAACCTAAATACTCTAAGATCAAAGCAGACTTCTATTTCGTATCAATCTTCTCCTCACCCCAAAACACCCAGGTTCCCCAAATGAGATGTACCATAAAGAGAACAGATTTAGGGACCTTTTAGGGACACATTGTATTAGCAGCTGCTTCTTAGCAAGCAAAGGGTAGATACTGAGATGTTTGCAGTTTCTGATTTGGCCTCAGTTGCAGAGCCAAAGGAAGTATCTGCAGTAACGACAATCTATGCTGCTTATCACAGTCTGAGCCAGCATCCACAGCGCTAAAACAGCACCAGAAATCAGCCACTGGCAGGCTGGAGTGGTATAACACAGAAAGGCAGCTGCACTACTTAGAATTTCCTCTTCATTTCAAAACACATCGTAAAAAATCTGAAGCAGGAAATGGGTTATCTGGTAAAATTTCAAATGATGCTGTTATCTAGTATAACCTCAGCACATGCGAGAATTTGTCACCTGCCCTCTAGTCCTGGAAATCAGTTCAATTGTGTCAAG
Source organism: Illadopsis cleaveri (assembly GCA_013399915.1). Classification (NCBI taxonomy): domain Eukaryota; kingdom Metazoa; phylum Chordata; class Aves; order Passeriformes; family Timaliidae; genus Illadopsis; species Illadopsis cleaveri. The sequence continues at coordinate 394,472 of VXBB01020320.1, read as the reverse complement.
CTGTTACTCATTTAATTTCTCCTAGTAAAGTTGCAGACATCCACACTCTGCTCTAATTTGTTATCTGTGGGTAATTTCTCCAAAATGCCACTTTCACCTAGAAGCTGAAATTCTCAAAATATCAATGCAAATTACGCAGTAGGGTTATGAAATATATAGATACATACATACATATAAATACATATATGTCCTTAAATGTTTTCTAGATACATATTCACAAATGAAAATTCTCACTTCTGAACTAGCTGTTAATTTTGTTTCCCTGGAACATCAGCAGCATGAATGGCTCTCAGAAAATTCTTGTGCTGTCTGGTAAAACACATCCCTAATAAATGTTTAAGCATTATGATGTCAGAGAAACACTACCATTAATTGCCTTGGTAAAATGGACTGCCACTAGTAGGGTACAATGGTCCTTAGCCTTTGAAGTGCCAGTCATGTGAGGATTAGGTTTCTGAGACATTTTAAAATCCCATTTTAAATCTTGAAGCTGAACCACACAGTGGTCCAGGTAGACCTGTTTGTTCCTGGTGGGTACAGCTTTCAGTACCAGTGGAAAATCCCAGCTTTCTGGGGTCACCCCACAGATGCCTTCCAGGAACAGCTGCACACATTGTCAAGAGTAGGGGAAAACAGGCTACTGCTGTGCCCCCATAAGATGAGAACTCAGAGGGAGACATCACCTCTTCCAGTGGCAAAAGGAGTAAGGAGGGCTCAGAAGATTCTGTGAGTTCCCCCTGGTCAGTAGATGTGTCTTGTAGTGGTCTGAAGCAAGGTTCTGGTCTGTGCCAAACGGTGTAGCCGTGCTACTAAATAAAAGAGGGGCAGGACGAAAGTTTGAGCAGAGGCTCCTGTGCTTTGTGTGCTGTCTGGCTGTGACTCTGCTGTTTGCTGCTGCAGCCCTGCTCTGCACAGGGCAGAGCTGTCTGCAGGATGGCCTGGAACCCACCTGTGGACTTGGCTTCACACTCATCCCTGGAACTCTCCTCTGTACCAATGTGGCCTGAAGGACTCAGCAGAAGCAACTTGTGGTCATCCCAGCTTGGAAACTGAAGGTTCCTCAGAAGGAAAGCCTTTGGATAAAAAACCCCCAAAAACATAAACCAACAAAACATATTAAGTAGAGGTGGAAATTACGGAAGACATGTCAAGAACGAATCCAAGCAACTTCATGGGGAAGGTTTCTGGCTGCTCATCTGAAGGTTCCTATTAGTGGGTGTCAGGTGAAATCAGCTGGCAGTTTCCATGTTTTTTGAGGGTAGGAGGAGCAAGGACATGTCCTTATAGATCTGGCAGCTGTAGCAGGGGCTGCCTCCCCTTCCTTTCTGCCCTGTGACTGGAGATGTGCTGAGCAGGATCCAGCAGGGCAGAAGGATGAAAAACTTAAGCTTTCCTTGCTGGGCATGTAAATCAGGAAGAAGAGCTGACTGGAAACCAAAGGAGATGAAGTGACCTTTAGCTTCCCCCTTAGCAAGGCTTTGGTTGATTTGAAATTTTGCCACCATGAAACACAGCTGAAAGAGCTTTTCAAGTCAGCAGCTGGGCTTGACAGAAAATCAAAACATTTTTGAACAAAATTGAAAATTTTCTATGCAAAATTGCCCTTTTTTTGTGTGTGTGAGGACAATCTTATTTTCCCACTGAAATAATTTCATCCCTCTCTGTGTTATTGGTGCAAGGCTGACATAATAAACTGTGAAGCGAGAACTCTGTGTGGGGTGAATCTCTCAAGGATGTGTAAGTCCAGAGAGTCATGACTATTCAAGTTCTTTTGCTCCTTTTTGCCTTTCCCACTGGTTTCAACCATAGTTCCCTCTGTCATGTCCTCACAGTGTGTTTATGTTCTTTCCTGACAGCCTTTCTCTGCTCCCCCCTTTCCTGTATCCCGTTTTGACATTTGAGCTTGGCATTTCTCTGTTCAACCAGTCTGGCTCCTCCTGCTGTATCGATGCCATGTGCTCTGTCCTGCCCATTGGGGTGGACTATTATTGTGTTCTAAAGTGGTTTTTCACAGCCAGCTCTCTTGGGAACTCTGAACAACCTCCCACAAGATCCTGCCTACTACTGCCATGAAAACAAAAGTTGTCCACTCTCCTTCCATTCATAACAAATTTTTGCTTCATTTGTCTTCTTCACTTCCCTAAGAGTCATAAGCCCTATCAACTCATGGTCCCAACAGCCAAGGGTGCTCTCAGTTATCACATCCTTGGTTAGTCACTCACTGTCCATAAGCAGCTGAACTGGCTGAATGTCTCCCTAGATGTTATTCCTCTTAAAATTGCTCTCAACACATCCCAGAAATCTCCTGGCTTGCCTGAGCCCCACAACAGATTCTGGAGTGGATAAACCCCACCTTGAGAACAAGAACTTGAGACAAGAGAATTCATCCAGTTGTTTAAAGAAGGCACCTTCTTGACACTTCTTTTGCAATTTCCAATCTGTAGCAGATGCCTAAGGTAGCATCCTCCTGGCTGACCCTGGGCCTTCAACATTATAGTAATGCAGAAAAGAACAACTTGAAAATGTGTCCATGCCAAACGGTGTCAAACAATGTATTCTTGTCACCAGAAAGCAACTAGATACAACATTTATTATTGAGAACTGATTCATATAAAAGACTTTGCACACAGAAACAATACATGCAAGCCACTGAAGAGTCTGCAGATGAGAAAGATAATGATTTATTCTTGGGCGTACACCAGTTCTAATGAAATTTTGATTCCATTGACTACAAACTCAAGTCAGGTTGGCAAACACACAAACCCTGAATTTAATCAGGCCTTTTACTGTTTGCAAAGCAGTAAATGATATGCTTGGTAAGCAGAGTAGGCAGATCTGTGTGCTGATCTCTCTGCAATGTGTGATGTGTGCCATGCACAACTGGGCTGTGGCCACTGCTGCCAAACTCCTCTGAGTAAGAGAATGGAGCATATCAATTTACAGAAATAAAGAGAGCACATCAGACCTCAAACTTTCTGTATCCTTGGGAAAATATTAAAAAATTCATCATCTGATGTTGGTAAGAAGAAAAATGTAGAGCAGAACAATGTTAGCTGGAGAAAGCTAATCTGAAAAGAGAATCATCACCCAGAACATAGCTAAGGTAAAGAATTGCAGTGGGAATCTGGAGATCTTCAAATTAAATGGTTTTGTTTTGAACCCCTGTCCAATTCATGGTGCTTTATAGTCTAATTCTCCTTTTCCTGAAATATCTGTTTCTGTGTAGGCCTTCCCTAGAGAGACGTTAAGGAGTAGTACCTTTATCTGGAAATGTCACAGAGTAAACTGCCTTCCCACCACAGAGCTGGGCAGGAAAAAGAAAGGAGAGAGCACAGAGACAGGAGATGCATAGAAATTTGTCTGTCAAAAAAACCCTGGGTGTTGTACAGATGAACCTCAGACACAACAACCCCCCACTAATTTCTGAAGCTTTAGGAACCTAAAGACCTGTGCAAAAAAAAATAAAAAAAATTGTTTCCTCCAGCCTGAGCTCAGGCATTGTCTGCCTGTTTGCATTCTTCAGTTCTTGACTGCAACAGTAATGGCTTCAAGTGTCAGTTCTTCGTCTATCTCTGAATATTCTGCCTTATTGTCCTGGCTTACTCTGGTGGATCCAGGGACAGGACAGCAGTGTCTGCACAGCACTGTAGGATTCAGTGCCGTGTCTCCAAGGAGGTCAGGGAAGGAGCTGCCAGGGCTTGACCTTCTGATCTCATAGTGTACTGAAATTATTATTTGACATTTGCTTGGAAGCAGATTGATTGGTGTCCTATCTCCTTAGACAGTCCCCTCTTGGCCAGAATGCTCCTGCATGTTTCAAGAACCGCCTAATCCCTTGTTATGATCCAGGGAATTGATTGCTTGCTTACAACCAGCCATGATGCAGCCATAATGGTGATAGCTGTAATGTAGAAAAATCACTGGTAAAGGCAGCACTTTTCTGTCATCCTGTAATTAGCCCTTAACCTTGTATAACTCTTTCTGTGGGTCTCTTTTTAGAAAGTGTGACTGAACACCCAATTTTCTTTCAAGGTTGGTTTAGATTCCCAGAGGAGTTTTGAGCACTGGACTCTTATCCAAATGGGCATATAATTACTCCTGACAACCTATGAAATTTGTTGTGGCATTCAGAAAATGTTAAGGCAGTGCCTGAGACAAAGAGCTGGTGGTGTTTATGGTTGGGAAGGCTTGCTCTGATAGGGTTGAACCTTGTTTTAGGCCCTCCCTCTGCTCACAGCAATGTGTTGTAATAATAAATCTCAGCAGTGGTGAAAGTGTGGATCACAGTGGGAAAGCCTGTATCCATCAGGAGGAAGGTTATTTATACAGATTCCATTAGAAAACCCGTTTGCAGTCTGATATTGCATGTAATCCATTTGGATGTCATGTTAGTAAACTATGAAGCTCTTCCCCCTTACAGAAATGAAAACACTGCTTTTCTACCTTACTCTCACTTTCCTTGTGTTTCAAAACACAAAATTTCAGAACAAATATTCAGCCATCAATCTATCTTGATAGGATTTACATCCAGCAGGGAGATGGCACAGACAGCCTCAGAAACAGGCATTGTTCTGCACCTCATGCTGCTGGAGCCTGGAATGCCACAGCAGAGAAGGGATCAGCTGCAGGAAACTGGATGGAGAATTTCAGGCTTTGAGTCCCTATCACTGCCTCTCAAGAGACAGTGAAGCTGATACCCTAAAATCAGGATAAAATCTGCCACATGGATACGTGTGTGCACACATTCCTGTATAACCTTTGTACCTTACTTGTATCTGGAATTTAACATATGTGGAGTTTAAGCAGTGCCCAAAAGATGGCACTGTTTATTTGCGCTTTTTTCATTCTTAATTGCATACCTTCTTCTAGGCTGGCATATCATCTGACAAAATTAAGACAGGATTTACATACTCTATAGAGAAAAGCAGCACAAATCAAACTATTGCTGCAACATGGCCTTTCCTGTAACCTTTAATGGGCAATATTTTAATGGAAATGGGCGTATTGATGCTGTGTAAAAGTATAACTGCAAAGCAGTTGCCCTTTTATTTCCATCTAGTATTTTCACTGTAAATATTTCAAATTCATATGTTTCATTTAATGCTTGGTGAGTGAAGAATGTGTTTCAGCTATTTCAAAAGAGAAAGAATTATTTACAGGAGGTGGATCAGAATCAGAGTGGTGCCTTGAAGGTCCCTGAAAGTTAGCCTAAACATCTCTGCCTGTGCAGTAATCATTATCTGTATGCACTGAAAAAAACCCAACAAATGCCAAAGAGCATGACAGTCAAATTACACTGAATCAGTTGCCCACATTTCTGTTGAAACAGCTAAATCCCAAGTCCTACCTTAACAGCTCGCTGCAGCCATAGAACAAGAGCAAATGTGAAGTACAGTTTACCTTGCAGCAATGAATTTAATGAAAGGTTTGCTGGTAATCATAGCAAATGACAACATTAATCCCCATATCAGCTGTCAGGTTTCTCCAGGCCTTTAAAACTGGAAGGTGTGCCAAACAAGCTGTAAAAACAAAACTAGTATTACCAATACTTATTATAATGCCTTATTTTATTAAATCAAAGCTCCTTTCAATCTCAGCATGGGAGTCACTTCACCTAGGACTGACATCCGGCCATTTTCAAGGTAACAAACTTCAAGTGTCAGAATACCTGAGAGATGGCTGTGATGGCTTTTGACACCACATTTCTCCAATCCAGCTAAATCCAATCCAGCTAAATCCAATCCAATCCAATTCATGTTACTTTGTGGCTGCTATATGAAACCAGAGGGTACCAACCAGTGATGGCCCAATAGGAAGACAAACTCCATTGCCTCCACCCCTTGCCAGAGCCTCCCTTAGGCCCGGTACCTCCTACAGTGGATATAGCTGGTCAATGGAGACAAAGACAGTGAAAATCTGCCTTGCTGCTGCTCTCCAGGAGTCAGCTGAACAAATACACCTCAGACATAAATCTTGAGGTCTGAGCGGGTCATAGCTACAGATGTACAGATGTTTTCTGGTCACTCAGTCTTCCATGGAGTTCCAATGGGGAGCAACCTCCCTGTCCAAAATACATTTCTCCATCATCTGTGTCCTCTTCTGCACTTTCCTGTCCATGTTATTTCCTGCTTGCCCTTGCTTCTGACTCCACACTTGCTCAATGTTATGTGTATATGGATTTTAACGAAGGGTGGTGGGCTCAGATGTGCAGAACTAATCATATGTGAAGCACAACTTGACCGCTTAAAACCACCCTCCTCTAAAGCAGTGTGTGAACAGAGAGGTGGGTTGTGCTCTGGTGATTGCCTCGTTGGATGGGCCTTGCTTTCCAAGATAAGGAGCCCATAAGGCTGTGTGGGAAGTAGAAGATGAAAGGCAGGCAACAGAGGCAGGTTGTCTTAAACTCCACCTCTCTTTTGACTGGAGGGCTTGTGAGCAGCTCTGAGACCAGGAGACCGCCTGAGTAAAGCTTCCTTCTGAGTCCCTCCTCAGCATGAAGAAGTTTGAGATTGTGTTTCCTCAGGAAGAGTCCTATCCATGAAGAAAGGTACTGGACACAACTACCCTGCTGAAAAGCCTTTAAGAAAGAAGAGATATTAAAGGCTCAGGGTTTTAGCTCTCACCCACAGGAAGCTGTGAGCTCACTCTGGCAGGTCATAAGCTCAGTGAGCCCCAAAACACCAAATCCTGGGTCCCAGAAGCCATGTCAGCAAACAGAAGATACAAGTCTGATTATTCAGGCTTTAGTTCCAGGGGTCTTTATATTGCATATGTTTGGTTTTAGGCATCTGTTTTGTTTCGCTTGTTTGTTTTAACCAGGTTTTTCTAACCAGATGCTCCTGGTCTGTGCCACAATGCTTACGAACATTGAAGAGGTGCCTGCCTTTGCAAAGAGTTATCGTTGCTTTGTTGTTTGCTATTTCAACTAAATACACAGATGATACCAAAAGAGTTGAAGTTTGGGTTACATCAGGATACTCAGTTACTAAATGTCTACAATCATGGGTGGCAAATTTGTGGTCATAATAATGACCATTTATTTTGAGTATTTACTTCCACACAGAGTTATAAAAAAATTATATATTGGTTCTTTCTTGGCTAATTTATTCTTGTCTTGAGAAGCTCATTTGCCATTCAGGAAAAATATGTTCCTTTTTTGGGGGTAGTGGGGATGGGTATTTTTTGTTTCACTGACAGTTTTAAGAACCATATGCGTACTGGAAATAAAACCTAAAGCCTTTTTTTTCTTCTTTTTTTCTTCTTTTTTTTCTTTTCTTTTTTGCTCCATATATCTTCACTGCATTAATAAAGCATCGGAACTCATAATTTAGCTAGCAATTTTGATGATGCTGCAAGAGGTAGACGCAGCTTGCTGTTCAGCTGTCCGGGCTCTGCAGAACTGAAAACAGTGAGTATTTGATGGTGTCAGTAAATTGAGCTGATGGATCTTGGAAGGTACACAGGGGCAAATTCCAAAGTACAGCACGGATGCAGAATTCAGTGCTAATGGGAAGTGAATGTCGGTACTGCAAACTTCAGCCACAGATAGCAGATCCGTGCAGCAGTGTGGTGGCATTTCAAATTCACCCAAATCACTGCTATTTAAGGAGGTGTTTTTCTTGGAATGATTGTTTCAAGGGTTGGTGTAGCTAGGCAGCTATGAGCTGACTGTACGGAGCAGGATGTGTAAAGGGGGCTCTGGCATTGCTCCCATCCCCGTGCTTGCAATGGGGTGAATTTCCCTACCCAGAGGCAGCTTCCCCAAGGCAGACCTGGGAGCTCTGTATGGGGAAAACTTGTGGAGGTGGCTGACTTTGGAGCTAGATACATGCACTGGCAGACTGGCTCACTGGCAGTGGATAGAAGCAGAGGAAAGACAAGAAGGGATATTTGCCTCAGGAATTGCCCCAGGAGCTGGCATCTGCCTGCTCCCACCCCTGCAGCATGGCTTCCTCAGCTCTCCCAACTTCTGCCTTGTCCTCTTGAAGCCTTCTCTCTCATCACCCCAGAACCTGGAGCTGGAAGCAGGGCTGGGACAGTGGTGGTGTGTCTTTGACCTTGCTGTTTCATGACAAGGGCCTTGACTCCTGTTTAAAGACCCCCCACTGAGGAGCACTGTTGCTTGACAGGCTAAATTACATTTAAACACAGATTCTCAGCTGGCCTTTTTTCTTCACTCAAGCGACAAATGCACACAGTGCAACTAGCTTGATATATTAGCTGAATCTAAGCTAAAATCTTGTCACAGGCATTGCCAAGCCTGAAAGGAGGGCTGTCTCCCTTTGGGTTAGGTTTGGTACATAGACTGGACACAGGAACATGGCCAGCACAGATGAATTTGAAGCAGGGCTGGTGTGTGGTTTGCCACATGCAGTCAGTTTTTACTGGGCACTGCCTTCTTTAGTGTATGTGCTTCAGTGACTCACCTTGTAAATCAGCTGTGGTCATAAACTGCTTTTCAATGAAATCCATCTTTTTTTGGGTTACCACACCATAAGGGCGTATAAGGTGCCCTCTGTCCATTCCATGCTTCATTTTCAGGCAAGTCTCTGTTTCTTTCTTTTGAGAGTGTCTTTCTCCTTTGATACTGGTATACTAAAGGGATTGTTTTATGTCCTATCTACCCTCTCCAAATAAACAGTGGTACTCACAGAACTGCCCAGCTCCAGCCAGATAGCACAATCATTCCCTCCTGCAAGCACTGCCTCCCAGTGAAGGGGATAGCAAGGTGTAAGACCTGTGCTGAGACCTCCACCAATGTCCTAGTGGCTGTGTGACAGTAAGAAGTTACAAAACTCCCTCACCTGACCCCATCCCTGCTGAGGAAATTAATCTCATGAAAATGCATCCAATTTCCACACACCAGGGCATCACGCATCCAAAAATTGCTGCTAAATCTGGATTACAAAGATAAAGTAAAAGAAGAAGAAGAAAAAAGAGGCATTAGACTGTCTTTCTCTCTCTTTGCTATTTAACTACTATTTAACACTTTAATCCTCCTGAGGCTTTTTCTTTTTACTGTAATTCCTTAGTATGGTCTGCACTGTTTATAATCATTCTCCTTTCTCACAGTTTTAGGTTACCATTTAAGCTACTTTTTTACCTTAATTACCTGGTTAACTGTAATCTGTCACGAACCATAGACACATGACAGAGCAAGCCCTTATGATGAGGCTGTCTTCTTTCCCAGGAAAAGCTACTCACAGTAGTCTGTTTCTTAAAGCTTTATTCAGCAGGTGAGACTTAATTGCTTAAGTCAAGAAACTTCTGCCATTTCCTTTCAGATATTAGACTGCAATAGAATGAAAGTCAGTGTTGGGAAAATTTTCTCTGAAAATTTGCAAGATTGGTGTTTTGTATCTTCAGTGCATTTACAATCAGCAAGTAGTGCCAGCTGCATGGCCTGTATGTTTTTACTCCTAGACCTGGAAGCAATCCTCATCTCCAGTAAGCACTTATGTGATTTTGTATCATCTTTTAGCTGAACAGCTGACATAAATTTATCCAGGAAGGAACAGACCATTGTCCTGGAAGCCTGGAGACTGAGAGGAGAACTGAGAGCAGTCAGCAGAATGGTGGTGAGGCTGCTAAGTGGATCCTCTAGCTCAGATTGTAATAATTGGATCTGCTCCTCTTAGGTGATAAAGTCTCTGATTTGTGATAGCTTTGGTGAATATTCACTGCAGTGATGTAAGGAGGAAGAATCCCAGCATGTGCCAGCATAAGACACTATCTTCAGCATCTGCTGAGTGAACTATTATTTGTTGTTTTGTTTATTGGCTTTCTTTAAATGTTGCTTTGCATAGTCTTCATGGGATGCAGCTGTGCCTATCATTGCAGAGTCGTGGGCAGGAGTAGGCAGTGCTTTTCTGCAAAAATAACAGAAATGAGCCTAATAACCACAAAATACCTCTTAGAGCAAATAACTCTCAGAAATTTCCATTCCAGAATAATATTTTGAAGTAACTGGAGATCATTTCCTATAATGTTCATCACCTTTTCTGGTGCTCAGAATGACTCAGAGCCAGCTGCAAGGCTTCTGTGGTACTGCAAACACTTGAAAATGTACCCTTTGCACGAGTAGCCACTACACAGTCACAGAATGACTTGTGCACTCTCAGCATCTCTTTCTGTGATCCAGTCTTCACTGCTCAGAAGCTATTTGTTGCTAAGGACTCAATGTTTGGCAGTCCAGGATGTGTAGGGCTTCTGATGATATGTTGTTATCTCTAACACCCCTGCCCACATCCAGAAAGATACTCAGGTACTTCAAATGCCACACAGGTCTAACTGAGGCATGAGCAATGTGCCTAACCCCTCCTCAGGAGTGAAGACTCAAGTGCTTGCACTTTTGCCTGGCTTTGGCAGACCTGTTTATCCATTTTCAGAGCTGCTACATTTTCAGCTGAGTGTGGGATTAGTCTGAAGTTCCTGTGGGATCCACAAAAGCTTTTTAGGTTTAAACTCCCGAGCAGTCAGGTTTGGTGTATTTGTTATTAGCACACTTAACTCACACTGGGGAGACTCGTTTCCATTTAAAGCAGAGAAATCTCTCCTATATCTTCATTTATTGAGCTCACAGGATGGTGAGCCATCAAAGAAGCTTTTGTTCAGAAGAAATGAAAAATGACATCCCACCTTCTCTAAATGACTGAGGTGGTAAAATCATGTTTCTGGTGTCTTCATCTGAAAAGAGGTTGTACATTCTTCTCCCACAATCCAGGGTAATATGAGAAGTTTTGTGTTTGGAGCAAAATGGGAGAAAGGTGAAAAGTGGATCATTTTAAAACTGGAACTAAAAGAATTGTGAGACTGGAGGGATCCCTTGCAAAATCACCTTATAATAAGGGTACTCACTAGCAAGTGCTTCTTCCCTCATTCCCAAAATAGTTAATGTATTTTTATTATAAGAGTATGTAGCATAAAATTAATGCTCAGGAACATGGCTATTTGCTCAGCAAGTGAACTCTGTGGACATCAGGCTTTAAAGTTTTCTTCATTCTGTGAATCTCCCATTCCTTTCTGGATGATGGTCGAGAGAGGAAAGAGCACTGTTGTCAGTGTGGTGGTCATGGGCTCTCCTTGCAACTGGTGTGGGCTGCTGTTGGATGCAATTCCCTGATCTGTAATCCCCTTGGTGAACTCTGTGATGTTTCACGTGCAATGAAGTGTGGCACAGAGGCTGATGGAGCAATAGCTGGTTCCAGCACAGTGCTGTGCCTGGCTGGGAGGGAGGATTTCTGTGCTTAGGACCAGCAGCTACAAATGCATTATGTTAATGCACCAGGTCTGCACTGCACCATTCATGGCTGGTTTAGGATTTTATCTTCCATGAGTCTACCCAGTAGCCTGCTATTGCTTGGTATCCCCTCTTCTGTTATCTTTGGTTAACTACATTTTTGGCCCGTTCATTTGTAGATTCCTTAATTCATGTGAACTCCAGNCTACATATTTCCACAATTATATATTCCTTAGACTGGGATTAAAAAAAAATCAAAAAAGGCCCTTCATTAGTCAACGTTTGCACAATACCTTGAAAATATAAAATGCTGCACAAATGATGAGTGCTGTTTACTTCAGAGCTAATTTGCCAACCTTTTCTTTATTTCAGGAGCCTTTCGGTTTAGTTGTTCATTTGCTTAATTGCATCTCAAGCTTCCAGTTAAAAATGCTACACATACAGCAGTTATACCATGCCCCAGGAAGAAGACATTAGAGATTATGTTACTGTATCACCAGTCACAATGCCTTCTTCACTCATGTTCTTCATCCCTCCCTCCATTTAGTCCCCTATCCTCAGTTCTTCCCACCATCTCCCACAGGTATAGCTGATATAATCATGGTATCACAGATTTACATAATAATAATAATAATAATAATAATAATACTAGTAATAACAATAATAATAATAGTAATACTTTCTTCTCTCACTTGACTTATTCCTCTACCTACTCCTTACGTGTCTCCTTGGTGCTTTTTGTAATTATCTCTGCCATGTCCTTGCATAAGCTTTTGCCTCATTTAGAGTGTGCTGTAAATGATCTGGTTTTGATAAATTATGCAATAATCAGAAAAAATTTCAATATTCTGTAGATTTCCATTAAGTTACAGTTTTAGTGACACAATTTGCTGTGCTACAGTTCACACTGAGTTAGCCTTGTTTTCATTAAAAACCTCATTATTTAGAGATTTATAACTCATCTACAGAAATTTGCCCTTGGGTGAAACTTGACTCTGTTTTTAGCTCAAAAAAAACTTTTCAAAAAAGTAATTCAGTTTGTATTTTGTGACTTTTAAAAGAAAATAATTCCACCTGTTTCAAGCTTTTTGTGTTGTGTAGCCAAAAATAGCCTCAGTTTCAGAAATGTGCTATTAGTTATCGTAATAACAATAATTGATGTTACTACAAATTCTACTTATGTAGAGAAGATAGGACTAAAGGGTGCAGACAAGAATGAAATTGGGGTATTTACTCACAAGAGTATATAACCCCTCCTCATTTGCTAGGTGAGTAAGATTAATTGTTCCTACTGCACTATTCTTCCCTCTGGAATATTGCAGGAGACGCAGAAGGAATCAAGCTGTGGTGGTTCACACATTACTTGCCATGATGGTTTCTCATAGCTTTTCTTGGAGATTTGGATCACTGTCTGCACTAATTAGTGCCTTTTCCACCCTTCATTCCTTTAGTCTTGTTTGGATAATTGAACAGGAGACAGAAGTTTTGAAACAGGAACAGCCAATTGCTAAGGAATGATCAGACTAAGAGTGTCTGGGCTGTTCTGGTAGGCAACTTATAAACACAGAAACAGGCACAGTATGAAAATCAAGGCTATAAATGTCCAGGCAGAGCAAGTGTGATGCAAGTATATTTTTGAGATTGTGAACAAATTTATCAGTAGTCTGCTCTGTCTGGTATAGAATAACTGGTTCACAGGGATTTATAGACCTCCTACATGCAGAGCCTCAAGGCACTCAAGGAATGAAGTTCTAGATCCTGATACACTGAAGCAGTGATGAGATTGTGATATCAAATATTAATATTCTTATTTAGGGCAGTTCATTGAGACTGCAAATTTTTCTGAGTGCACCAAGTCTCTTGGGAGCATTTGCTTATGTTTGGGCATCTGAACTGGAGCCAATTTAGAAAAGTCTAAGTTTTCATTCTGGATTTTTTCTAGTGTCGCCTATGTTGCACCAAAAATAGTTCTGCAGTGTTTCCTATTCAGTTGTTGACTGTTGTTTCAGAACCTGCCATACTTAATATTATGTATGCAGCAGACTCAGTCTGCCGGTTTGAGGACACACATTCAGCCAATTTGAGCTCTCAAATAAGAATTTTGTGTTCCCACTTGGGTGGGTAAGGTCATTCGTGCACAACAAAATTAGACCACTAATTATAGAGACTATCTTAAAATTTGGTAAAAGGCACGTTTTCCCCAGGCAAAGACCTCACTGGGCTCTGTGAGTTTTGAACATTCAACCTGCAGGAGAAAGCTGATCCTACACAATATAAGACCTTACTGCTTTTTTATATCAAGTATAAAATATAGGAGCTGCAGTTTTACCATCTACCATATTCCCAGGCCTATAAGAACAAAAATAAAAAGACTTAACATTTTGTATATATGCAGTGAATAATCCTGAGGGCTATGTCTCTGAGTTTCTAATACACTCTGGTCAGCTTTTTGGGTCAGAATAGCTCAAAACCAACCTTGTCCACAGAAATTGAGGAGGAACTAGTTATCTTAGCAAATAATGGGAATGTCTTGCCTCCATCTGTGTAGCAGATTAATGCTACCCAAGTGGAATGGACTAGGAGATTGTGAGGAGAAGTAATGCTTGAGACTGAAATTTCAGTAATGAAATTTTTAGAAATAGTAGTTCACCAGGAAGTTTGTTCTATGTACATGTGTGATATAAAAGAAACACTGATAGCATTGGGATATAAACTTGATTTCAGTGCTATATAAACAGTAGTAAAACGGCTTTTTCTGAAATCAGAACAAGGAGTAGATTGTTTTTAAGTAGTGTTTGGATTAATGCTAGGGAAAAGAAATACTCAAATGAAGATTATTGATGTAATGAAAAGAAATTCAGATATTATTTTCTATCTGAGCCTATTTTTTAGGCAAAGTTAGAAGACAACATTCTCTGGGCAAGTGAACACTAACTGTATATTTGGGGTTCAGTTTTCAAATGGGCATTTTCTGTCTCTACCCTTTCCCACTGAAGTTAATGCTTTTGTTCTACTGAATGCCATTGACTTAAGAGTAACACATCTGTGATGTTAAATTCCCTCACAAATACTGTTTTTCAGGGATGGAAATTCAGTTTTCTGAAGGTGTGTAGGAACATAATTCACCTTAATCACCTGCATTTTTCTGAGGGTCTGGACTAGACCTACCTATCTGCACATGTATATTATTAACTACAAATACTGTGCCACCTGAAACAAGGAAGCAATGTCTACCTGTTTTTAAGGTTTGTTTCAAGGGGAGAAAAAGGGCTATAGTATCTAAGTAGGCAGATGCAAGGAAAATGTCTGAATATGGCTTCAATAGCCCAATTCCTAGGGCCATTCAAAGCTCGCTGAACTCACAGGAAGAAAATGCTGGACAATTAAAGCAGCAAAAAGAAAGCAAAAATAGAAAACCGTTTGGCTTCTTTCACTGTTAGCATTAAGATTTTCTAGTTAATTTAAGTACAATCATTCAACAATGAGCTGTTTTTCAGATCTAGATCTGCACTGTTTCAGTGAACCTGTAGGGACATGGGAAACTGCATTAGTAACATATCTGGCCTATGGGCTTTGTAATGGAGTGGCTCAGCTCTTGATCAGAAGAAAACAGTGAAGACTGTCATCTTTGTCATAGGAACACAGCTTTGGAAAGGAAAACCACTGCAAGGCAAATGCTGTAATTAAGATGGATGAACAGCAGCCCTCTGTTTCTGCAGGCAGCGACAAGGAAGGACCAAAGAATTCCTCCCAACACCCACACTGCTCATGCAAAATAAATCAACAGAGCTTAGGAAGAGAGGTTCCTGATAAATCCTCTGGATAAGACCTCTGCCTCACATGAATCACTGGTCAGCTTTGTGCACAGCATGGTGTTAATGCAGAGCTGCCCCTTCAGCAGGGTGGTCTGCCTCAGCAGCCTGCTCCTCTCTGAGGTCTCACAGTCACAGATGGGAAATAATTACAGTTCAGAAGTTGCTATAAGTCTTCCTAATGTGTACAAATCCATCTGTGGATACACTGTAATCTCCATACAAAGCAACAAGGGCTCATATGTGGGAATTTCCATAGTTATGTTCCCAACAGCCTGGTTTTAGGAAGAGAAAATGAGACAGTTGCAGAATCCCTGAATCCCCCTGCTAGTACAGCTGCTTCAAGCACACACCAGAAGGCAGCTGCGGTTTTGGCATCTTCTTTCCCTACAATGGGACCAGTATCAATCACACGGATCTGGGGTGTGTCCAGCTCTTAGGGTCACAGTGGGGAGCAATACATTTGGATGGGCTCCTTCCACTGAGGATGGTGGATGCCTCACTGAGGCAGCAATGTTGCCTTCTCTGCACTCCCTGTGCTCTATGGGGCTGGCTCACCATCCAGGTTTGACAGCTCCACCTGGCAGTCAGAGCCAGCTGGAATTCCCTTTATTTTCTAAGCAGAGAAAGTGCTCTCCCAGGCCACCTACTGCTCAGGGCAGCTCTTCTCAACAGAAGGAGCGTAACACAAGAGGGAGATGACAGTGGAAGAATTGATGCAACATAGACAACACAGGACTGAAGATGGGTTGTATTTTTTTCTGAGTAGGCAGGAAACTGATGACTTTTTAAAGATTTTTTTCAGTTGGTCTGGAGGAGGAAACAGAGGAAGATAGATTACCAGGCAGATGTTGCATGTTTTGCTGACAAAAAAAGAATGTTTTCTGATAGAGCCCGAATTAAAAATTTGGCATCAAATTGCTTATTAAATGAGAAATGAGATGCTTCAGATAGAAGGCAAAACACCTTGTCATATTTCTCTGAAGTGTCAAAATACAGATCAGTGACTGAGTTTCTAAGCTCTGTTGTGCAGCTGATCACAGTTTGTTCCAAAGAAAAGATTTTCCTTGTCACAGAAGAACTCTTTCAATGACTGTGTGCCACAAAACTTTCTAACTGATAGGACACACAGGATCTCCTTGTAGCACATGCCTTGCAATGACTCAGCTGTGGAGGGAATCTCCTGGTTAAGGAGACAACATCATGTCCATCTGCCACATGTGACTTGTGACAGCAACAGTGCTGTGTAATATTGTCACCTGGGTATGTCTTAATGCCCTCTCACCTGACATGGGAGGGCAGATTCCAGTAGAATTGACTAAAAATAAAAGATGGAAAGGAAAGTGCATGAGGAAGGTTTTGAAGGGAATCGCAGATCAGTTAAGAATAAGTAAGCACGGTATTGTTCTGTTAAATTATTGTGAAAGCCAGAAAGTAAAAACAGTTGAGTCAGGATGATTATAATAGTCAAATATTGCAAAACAATTAGTATGATAGATAAAATTCAAATGTATATATGGGATAAAAAGATCAACCCTGCTTAGTGTTGCTGGGGCAAGGAATCATAGCCCGGGGAGGAATCATAGCCTCCCCTATGACAAGGGAGCCCTTGAGGGGTGGGCAGGGACAGTCAGATCATCAGTGTCCCCAGGGTGCAGGCAGGGATTTAAAGCTGTCTGTGAGCACAGCACAGACAGGGAAATGTAGTTCTTGTACCTGTCCCTGTCACCACTCACATATATGCTTTATCCTCACGTGTGTAAATATTTGCCTGAGAAGCAGCAATGTCATTTAGTTAAGGCTATTTTGGTCAGAACCTGTCACAGGGAGACTGTTTAACCCATACAACTGGAAAAACCAGATGAAGCTGTTGATCAGCCTCTCTTAGATGTCCCTGAACCAAACTGTACCTCTGTATTGGAGAGTTTGTCCTGTTGACTTGTCCTATGAATCTTTCTCTTCAGACCATTCATCATCCTGGAACTTTTTCCCTGTAGGCTTACTGGTTGTTGATGTTTTTGGCAGTGATGAACATCTGTGTTCTAGGGATTTACTGTTACTAGAGAAATTCATTAAGTGTGAATAAGAGCTTCAGAAATGCCTTGCTGAGTTACCACTCTTCAGCTAAGCCTGGTAGATGTGTCTTGCCCTCTGGTCCTAGCTGATGAACTTGCTTCCCAGTGAGTGGTGATTTAATGGAGAATTTCTGCTTGTAAAACATAAGACACTACAATATTGACTACACATTCATGTATGTTTTCAAAAAGGGCATGGGAAATTGCTTCCTGAAGGCTCTTCCATCCATCAGTTGAAGAAATGCTGGACATGCACAACAGAGGCAAGACAGATGCCTTCTGGAACAAATGCAAGGAAACAGAAATAGAGAAAGAGAAATGGAAAGCGTGTTGACCGTACAAAAGTGAAAGTACTGTTAGCAAGAATTCAGTACTGCTAGCAAGAGTACAGTACTATTAGCAAGAATTTCTGGTATAAATGATGCTCATCAGTTACAAAATAAGAAAACCTGACTGGATAAAGCCCTGGACAGCTTGGACTGCTCTAATAGGTCACATAGTACAAAGTAGACCGTAACTCAAATAGAAGGCTGGACAAAAAGTCTCCCAAGTCCCTTCCAGCCTGAAATATACTCTGATTTGCACAATTCTATGATTCCATGAAAGAAGAGACATTGATGTTTGATCTGGTTATGTGATGTAAAGTGGGGGTGTGGGTTCAGGCTCCTAAATCTCTGCATCTGTGATGTACCTGCCTCAGTGTGAGCTGGACTGCTGAGGTCCGAAGGCACGCCATGAAGATCAAGTTGTTACAGGAAATGGAGTCTGCAGAGGCTCATTTAAGGTTGAGATTAATAGCTAGCTAGCTACTACTGACTGTAATATAGACACACATATACAGACACATAAATTTTGGAGTCCGGTTCTGGAGCTGCATGCCATCAGTCAGAACTATGATATGGCCATGAAAAAGACAAATGCACCCTCAAGGATGTTGCACAAAATGTGTTTTCTAGAGGTAAAGTGCCAAGGTTATTTCACTGGATCTTGCTACCATTTCTATTTTAATTTCAGTTTACCATATTCAAGATTAACAGTCGAAGAGATAAAGGCTACTGAAACTATCAGTGGAATTTCACAAAAATCTTACTATCTGCAAGGGATTGAGTTGTTATTAGACTTGTTTATTGTAGCAAACTGAGGACTATACTTTCTCTCTCTAAATACTTCAGGAGTTAAAACCACAAAGCATTGAGGGAACAGTGCTGACATGAAATGATTTAGTCATCATTTGTTTGGGGACTAGATAAAACTTAATTACCAATCAATGTTTTTGTTAGTGTCAATCTAGCATAGGCATGCAAAAATCATTACAAACTCTGGTTAGGCAAAAGTGATTAAGAGTTAAAATTCTTTGGTGTTAATATAAAAAGACAAACAAAAATCTTGTTTGTAATTTGCTAACATTCTTACACTCACATCTTTCTTGCCCTGAAAGCCAAGAAAATCAACAGATATCAAAGGCCGAGATTTAATGCCGAGAAAAGCTCCACAGTGCCTTTAGTTACATCACTTAATGCCCCAGCTCTTAATAATTACATATTTATTACATAAATATCAGAATATGGGTATCCTCATCTACCTATCAAATGTAATTTCCATATTTTTGGCATGGTCATGAGATAATGACCCTACTAATACCTTTTAAAATTCCTTTGTGCTATTATTTCTAACCTCATAAATATCTTTATACAAACTTATTATCAACCATCTTCCTCAGTTTCTAAACTCATTCCAGTACAACAAAATAATACATTGAAGGTATTATTTTTTTAACCCTTTATACGAATAACTAAAACCAAATATCTTCTGTGAGAAAAAAAAGAGAAAGTGAAAGAAAAGGAAAATGTAGTATCATTGTTCATTTTCCAATCTAGGCAGTTTCTTTTTTTTTTTTTTTTTTTTTTTTTTTTTTTACAATTGATAACCATGACTCTGGCTTTGCTCTGCCCTGGAATGTTCAGATGTTCTTTTTTGGCTGTAATCCTCATTCACCTCGGATAATTAACCAAAATTCTTCCCATTTGTTTCTCTGGTCATTGTCTTGCTCTTCACCATTGGTAAACACTGCTCCTCAGTTGTAAACTATGTCCATACCTGCAAACATCTGAGATTCAAGTTAAGCCTTGCAAGCCATGCACTGGACTGAAGATGTTTATATCTTCATAACACACCAGGGGTGGCATTGCACTTGCATGCATTTTATGTAGGTTCTGTTTTTAGCGAGACCACTAAATGGGCAGTTAGTTGTTACATAAAAATATCTGTATTTGGGACAAACATTGGTAAAGACACCGGGAATGACGCATATAGGGTTTTTAGTTCAAACAACAACAAATACTGTTGGGACAACGTGTAGCAGCTCCCAAGACCCCAGACATTCTTCAAGATGTTTTTCCTTATAATGGTGCATAATTAATTATTTAATTATGGAGATATATGTGTGTATTTCCTTAATTGTTACATTAAATTATTAAACTGATTTTCTATTTCATTAAGCTGATGGACTATTTGACACATAATTAAACTATGAAACCTTAACTTGCCATCAACACAAGTTGCACTCCTGATTTAGTGCATTCTTTCATTTAGATGGTCTAAAACATTTACCTCTGACTGTTAAATTTTAATTGGAGGTTTAGTTCGGTATGAAACTCACAAACCAATGCTATGTTGTTTTCATTGACCAAACATGTATTTTAAGGTTTCTTATACAAAGTTTTGGAATAATTTAATGAGGGAGGTGGCTTTCCCCACTTTTAGCTATGGGAATATGGGAATATAGCAAAGTTAGTGAAATCAGACCTGTGAAAAATGCAATGTAAGTTTCTGTGGCTTGGCCCCAAGCTTTTGGGAGTCTGAACTACAAGTATAGCCTGACCTCTGAAAAAGCTCTCACAATAAGCTCTCTTTTCTAGTTCAGAAAATTGCAATCAGTCTCCAAATATATGGAGACTGAAATAAAATTAATAAATTTGCGTTGGAATTTTTCTTCATTTTCTGAATGACAGAGCTATAAGGCCCTGGAATAAATTTCCAGAAGAAATGGTGAGGAGAGACAAGGTTGTTTTCTTAGAAATAGAATCCAAGAAGTTTCAGCTTAGGATATTTAGTTCAATTGTCGACAAACCCAAGATATCAGCTTAACACATCTCGCCTGGTTCTGCGTTCTCTGTTCTGAATTCAGAAAAATCCTTTTGGTTCAGTTCTGTACAAGTCAGGCTCACACACTGTGGTCCCTCTGTACTAAGAGGTTATGAATTGTGCTAAGCAGCAACATCTATCACTGTCATGTTACTTCTAAACTACTTTGCTTTGCTTTCTAATGTGGACAGATGTCTGTGAAGTCAGTCCTTTACAAGCAGTGGGAGAATTCACAGTAAAAAAGAATAATTGCAGAAGGTGATCTAACAATCTTTACCTTGACATTATGTGAGTAATGAAATGAGAAAAGGTTTTCCAGCAGCTAGATTTTATTAGATTGTGTAAGAGACTAAAGATGTCAATTATACCTAGGCTGAACACTAATGCTTGTGGCATCCCACTAATCACCTCTCCACAATTTGATGAATGTCTGGTTATCATTACCATTTGTTTATAGGCCTCCACACAAAGGAGGATGTTTTGAGAGAATAAATGCTTTATTCCATTCCTGGCCCTAAGAGAAACTACACCAGTGACAGCTGCTCTCAAAGAAGGAAATTGTTTGTGCCAGTTATAGCCAGTCAGGAAGGAAGCCAGCTAAAACCTCTTATAAACACCAATGAGACTAAGTATAACTGGTTTATTCTGCTTACTATAGTGAGGTCAGCTTTTCCTGTCCCATTTTTGAAGAACTTCATGTCTATCGGGCAGAATGGCAAGATTTCACCTAGCTGTACTGCAAAATACCATCTGAGATTTTTACATATATTTATAGTCTTCATCTACTGTAATTTTTCTTCTAGTCAGTGAAAGAAACTGACTCCATGAAAGGTTCACAAGGATTAGCAAACACTTAAAATCCTCCTTTGTTCTGTTATTGAGCACCCACGTGGCTCCTACTTCAAGTAGTTTTCCATCAGCATTGTGAAGTGTTTTTCATTCGAGTCTTTATCATGCAGTGGAAAGCTGCTTATTTATAAATAGCAAACAATGACAAAACATCTAAATAGATGCATAGGATGGTGGGAGAAAGTCTGCCTGTATTCCAGAATTCCCAGTGGAGATCCCTGTTCTACAGGTGTGGCACTGTGCACCATCTCCACTACAGACTGGAGGTTTTATTCAGTATGAATAAAGTCTGAGAGAATAGCTGGGGTTTGTTTCACAACTCAAATCATAGGAGGTAACAGATTTAGATAATGCTGAAAAAAACCATTCAGTTTTTTTCATTAAGCAGAATGATAAGCAAAAAAGAGAAAGGGAAAAAGAAAGCTTGGTTTGGTATGGAAAAAATGGTTTTATTTAGTTTTTAATAAGGGCAAATCAGTTCAAAGACTCATCTACAAAAGCACCACCCCTCTTGGTCAATGGTGTGGGCACTCAATAAGACTGCAGGGTGTCGAATAGAAATACTTTTGCTGCCTAATAGGTTTAAATATGAGCATGCCATGCCTAAGAACAATCCCTATGCTATATGATGGACATACTGGGGAGGTACTATTTGCATAAACAAGAACACTTGCTTGGAAATCGGGTTTGAAACCCAATATACTTCTTTGGCATTTTGCACAGCAGGTTATAAGTTCATTCACACACACAAAATGTATCTTTCTCCTTTTCTTTTCCCTGCAGCCTGGTGAACAAAATACTTGAGCCAAGATTCAGCAATTTTCACAGGAGAAAGTAGGAAATAGCTCAACCTGGAGTACAAGACAGCAGGGCAGTCACAGAAAGATCCAAGGCCCTTTTGGGAGAGGGTACAAACCAAATCCAGCTTTGCATGCCAAATGACTTCTTTAACTCTAGAGTAAATGGGAGAGAAAAAGACTTAAGTCCCAGTGGACAGAAATGTTCTACTTATCCACAGTTTTCATACATCCCAAAAGTACACATAATTTTTTATGTTTTATACATTTTTGTATTTATGTTTCTAATAATGCCTGATACTTATTTATGGACCCTGACAAAGTTGGTTTTTTTCCTTGTAAAGGTACTTTTATTAATTTTTTTGCTCATTGATCTGCACAACTCTGTTCCTGCACTTACTTTTACAACTGCTTTTGTCCATTCTAAACACAGAAAGGAGACACGGATGTGATTTTACAATCAAAGGCCCAGAACATTACAATATAATATGACCAACAGCATCAAACACAAGGCTGTTATCCAGAAGGTGAAACACAGAGAGTGTTGTCCTGAATAACAGCAGCTGTGATGAGGTAATACAGGTGTCTTGGAGACTGTGAGACTCAGAAAAACACAGTTAAGCCCTGGTAAGAATGAGTATGAGACATTTGTTTCATTAATGAATTTACAATAATATAGCAAGATTTGGTTGTGTCTTTCTTCCTAAACATGCTGATCTCTTCTTACTTCAGGATTTGGACCATATCCCAAATCTTTTCTTCTCTGGAAAGCAATTCCCATCCACTTTTAATGCAGAATGTTTAAAAGCCAACTGTTTCCTTGAATTAGAGTGTTCACTCCCTTTCCCAGCAGGGTCATGGTTCCTGGGGTCAGAAAAAGATTTTGCTCTGTTATTTTTACCAGTATTTTGCACCATCAGGCTCTCGACTTTGCTTTGTGTCTTTGTATGTTACTGTAATAAAAATAATTGTTTACAGCATATAATTTGCAGAAGTCACCTGGGAAATTTCTTGCAGGGTCAATGCTTGTAAGCATTTCAAGGGTAGTTCATTATACTCTTTCTCTTTCCTCTCTCTTCTCAGTTTCCTCTCCCCACACTGAGATTTTCTTCACCTTTCAGAGGAAGGCTGGCACAGGAAAAGATTTAGATTCTTGGAAGAGACTGAGATAAGAGAGAAAAACTAAGAACAACTGTAAAAGAAACTTTCAGAAAACAAAATTTTCCAAGTTAAAAAACTGTGGCGAAGTAGGAAGCTATTTTTTAAAATACTTTAAACAATACAGAAATTTATATTTTCTATAAATATTTGGTTTATTGTACCCAAATCCTCCTAGATAAACCACTGGATGTACTATAGCATTCTTAATTTTCTTCCAAATTTGACCAAGGTACAGAGAGGTTAGAGTAAAAACTATGAAGTTATTTGCTGAATCATGGCAGAGAGTGAAACAGTAAAATTCCCTATTCCCATGTTTTGAGTTATTGTTCTCTTTTTGTTGTTGTGCTATTTGGTGGGGAGCGGGGAGAGAGGGGTGATTTGTGTGTCTTTTAAAATACGCCAGAAGGTCACCACCACATGAAATGGTGTGCTTATCAGGAGAACTGTGATCACAATGAAAGAACAAAGTTGTTTCATTCTATTCAAATGCTCTTCGCGGAGTCAAAAGGGTAATACACAAAGCTGAGGCAGGCAGAATGAGCAAAGTTTGGAAACACCAGGCTATCAGTGAATGGAGTATTTGCATGCATTGTAAGTACCCAGGAGCGGAGAACTCAAACCCCGCTTCAATCAGGGAATCTTCACCTCAAACAAATAAAACTTGCAGGGTTGTTAAATTTTCACCCTGCCTAGGCAAAATACACCCTGTTTCTTTACTGTCTATCTATCTACAAAATGATGTGAAGCACAAAACACACATGGCCCTACTGGGGGCTTACTCCTCAGCATGCTGAAATATTTGTGAGTAAGTACAGTTCTTCTTTGGTCAGGCAGAAAGCAAACTCTTAGAAAAATAAAAGAAAATGAAAGCTGAGATGCTGCACTACTGAATTATAAAGCTTCCTTTCATTTTATAATCCTCTAGATGTAGACAGATTTTAGCAATAGCTGGTTTCATCAGCTCCTTTATCCTGTTGCAGAGAATTTACCCAAGTTATCCACAGGTACCTACAAAGAGAAGTGTGATATTAGTTGTCTGCTAGCCACATGCAGGTGTGTCAGGTGCTGTAGGGAGTCTAGAATATCACGGGACTTCTGTATTTAAACAGCTGAAGCCATCTTCATGACAAGCTGTCCTTATAAAGATTTACTCTTTTTAATTTTTATTTAATCAGATGCACTTTTACTGATACAGAAAAAAATGTGGGCTTTTGGGGGTGAAACACCCCTCCCACCCAGTCCTACACAGTTGTTCAAATTTCGTCAAGAAAAAGTATTTGTAACTTCCAGTGGTTGGTTGCTGTTATTTTTTTCCCCTACAGGCTAAAGAAGCCAGATTTCACCTATGACAGAGTCTGGTAGTCTTCTCATTGTTGGAATGAGCAAGCAACTGTCATCTCCTGAAGAGGTTTGCACTCAAAAGACAAAAATCTTCTTGGTTTCAGCACAAAGTTCAAGTGGAATTTGGTTCCCAGGAAGGGAAGTGCCTGGGAAGCTGTGGAATTTCTGGTTCATCGCTGTCATGGTGAAACAATACAAGGTAAGGGCAGGTTCAGTGTCTCAATGGCTTGAGAAATGTCCTGTGAGGGAGGGTAACTTACTCTTATCTTTTTTTATTTTGAGCAGTCTTTTCTGTAGTGTGCTGAAATTCACATGGAAAAAGCTCAAGGCAAATTCTCTTCTCTTTCTCACTTTATTTTTTGGTCTGTAACAAGAGCTCTGCTGATCTGCCCACTGCATTCTGGATGTCTGCATTCAAGTACCCTTTATCCTATTTTCCTTTAATTGCCAAATGAAGATGCGATTGCAGTTGGAAATGGCTTTTTTTTTTTTCTCCCATGTGCATAACTATTATCCAGTCAGGGAACAATCTTGCATTTGTGTCAAAATTAATTTTTTAAG
Organism: Illadopsis cleaveri; assembly: GCA_013399915.1. NCBI lineage: Eukaryota > Metazoa > Chordata > Aves > Passeriformes > Timaliidae > Illadopsis > Illadopsis cleaveri. The sequence continues at coordinate 369,493 of VXBB01020320.1, read as the reverse complement.
CTACTTTAAATTGTCCTCTTTTGCTGCAATGACAAGATTGCATAATGAACCCTTCACATTTCGATATCCAGAGGGAGGGAGTTCAATAAATATTTTTAATTGCCCATTTTGTGTTTCACAGAGGTGAGATTCCCAGTATGAAAAATGATCAGAATGTCTTATTGCACTCAATTCTTTCTCTCATATTAATTTTTACAGTACCGTCTCTGATGGGACATTACCATTCCCCAGGTGTACACACATCTTCTGTATATGCAGCCAATACCTGAATGACTATAGAAGGATTTCAGGGATGGGCACTTGGACCTATTATTTGATGCCAATAAAACACCAAGCCATTTTTGGCTATAATATACTCTGACTCAGTAACATTCTGTTTGTCTGCTTCAAGAGGCCACTTGGTAAATGTTTATCTTATACTTTTAGAAGCATGAGCTGTTTTCATTTACAATTATAATTTTCAATTTCTTGCTTTCCACAAAATTTCTTTATCTTTTGACAGGTTGATTCAGAGTCACAAAGTGATATTTTTTTGCTACTACACATTAATAATTTACAGTGTACAAAACTGATTGAGAGCTTTCACATGGTTTACATTTAGAGGAAGGAATAATCACATAAGCTTTGCAAGTTGAATTTCCAATGCACCTAGATGCCAAGATCTTCCTTATTTTCCCTATGTTTGTAGCTTTAATGAGGTAAATCCTCAGTCAGTTAAAAATTTCACCTGATTCCTTCTTTTTATCCAGTGTTTTGTTAATTAGACAGGGTTATACATCTTCCTTTTCCCTTTAGGTTTTCAGGCTATTTTTTCTGTCCTTAGTGGTTTCTAATAGATACATTAACAACACAAATGCTCTTGTCATTTCCCTTTTTATGTGTTTTAAAGAAAAAAACCAGCTAATTCATTTCAGGTTGAAATAAAAATCTCGTTTTGAGGGTTAGTAAGCTAGGAAATTAACAATATACTATTCAAGAAATTATCTTGACTGACTAAGAAAGTAAAATAAAACAGTGGAGAAAAATAGAGCAACAGACACTCATGGGACTGAAAGACCACGTATGTCCTTCGCTATCCCTAACGTTCCTTTTTTCCTCGTCCAATTTCTAATTTGTGTATTGTGAAAGAAGCTGTGTTGTACCCCTTGCATATTGGAAGACCAAAACTGAGGGATGATGCCCAAAACTTCAGGCTGAAAATGATCACAGAACACCCTCATCAGATTCAACAAAGGACAAAGGCCACCCAAGAGATGTCCATGGAGGAGGTCAGCAAGTTATTTCCTGCTCATATAGAATTACGGGGATTTCTTCTGTTGAGTTTAAAGGGAGCAAAAGCAGGTCAAAAGACAGCCAAGATGCACTTTGGGTAAGGGTCCCAGCCGCTGTTTGTACATGAGTTTGTCACTCAAAGGGAAGGACCATGTGTATAGGATAGGGTGGGACACTGTCCCAAAGAAGTGACAGCTCTCAGAAGTCTGTCATCAGAGTGGAAATGTCAAGCTACATAATCATTTAAATCTCAAGCATATAAGATAGGAGAGATTGATGGCAAGAAAATGAATTGCCTCCACCTACCAAATGCCCCGGTTTTGCACTTCTGCAGAGTTCTGTTACGGGTAGTTTATAATACTTTTTCTGGATATCCAAATGTTATGACATCAGGAGCACTTGTTTTTCTGGAGAAAGGGCAGAAGGGGCAAGCTGTTTAATGCTGAAATCATCTGCATGGATTTATTTCTTGTTCTGTTTATTATCTGGTTTCTTGCTTACTGGTTGTATTACTGTAAGGAAGATCAAAAAAACATTGGTTTGACATTGTTGACAGGACGAGGAAATGGCCTGCAGCATCAGTAGAGCTTCAGACTGGAAATTGGGAAGAATTTCTTCACTGAAAGGAGAGTCAGATAATGGAATGGATTGTCCAGGGAGGTGGTGGAATCACCATCCCTGAAAGTGTTCAAGAAACAACTGGACATAGTACTTAATACTATGGTTTAATTGGCATAATTGTGCTTGGTCAAAGGTTGGACTCAGTGATCTTGGAGGTCTTTTCCAACCTTTATGATTCTATTATTTTATGACATTGTCTCCAACATTTATGTTTCTTCCATTTAAAAATAGCACTTGAAGTTTTAATGCTTCTTTGTCATTCTTAAATTGTATGGATGTGTATATCTTGTATTCTTTTATCAAACTATTGTTTTTAAACAAAGGGAAAAACAGTTACTATGTAGTTCCAAAACATAAATTCCAAAAGATCCAAAATGTTGAATAAATTTTTTCATGTCACAATAAAGAGCTTAAAAAAAAAAAAGTTGTACTGAGAAATCTGCCTGTCTGTCATGCAGAGCTTTTTCTGAGTATGTTGATCAAGGCCCCTGCTGTATAGGATGGTATTCCTCTGCCCAAAGAGAGGCACCAAGGAATCCATTCCACCTTTAGGGTTGATATAGAGAAACACAAATACAAAGACAGACTTGTCAACTGTTACTCATTCTGTCCCAAATGGAGTCAGAGATGGGTCTCTGCTGTGTTTCATGACACATGAAAGGGTTTTCTTTGCTCCTGCTGTTCCTCAGCCAGTCACGCATCAGGATAGTGATGGGGCATGTAAAGGTAATACAAAATCATATCTTTATGTAAAAAATCATAAGGCAACAAAGTTTAGAAAAGTAAGGCTGGCAGACGGCATCTTGACTTCTGGATCAACAGCACAATGAGGGAGCAGAGAGAAGCAAGATAGTCAGTCCCAGCTTGGGGTCATATGGACAGAATATCAACGCATAAGCTAGAGAGCAGGGGAAAATTATAATAAATTCAATCAAACAGCTGGAAAATCTGCAAGCCAGCCAACAATCTACTGCATAAAATTTAGCTAAAACCTGAAAAACTGCAAATAATTTTTCAGTGACCTTCACCCCTTGTTTGGGGCTCTCTCCCACCAAATCCAGTGAGAGCTCTAGCGGAGAGGAAGAATGAAGGGAACACTTGGGCCCACACTTGTCAGGCACCAATGGGGAAGACTTCATCTTCACCAGAAAGGATGCAGGACACACTTCTTAACTTGGTCATTGATGCAGAGCTAACCTTCAGCTATGTAAAAATCTACTCTGGAAGCACAGATGAAGGATCAAGGTTCTATATGTCCCTAGACCTAGCATTTACTAGCTCAGTGACCATGATGGAACTGCAGAGAGGTTCTGTTTGATTAATAGATAAGTGCATAGAAGACTTCGGATGAGAAGGATTTTTTTCTTTCCCTGTACTTCTGCTGTGTAAAAGTTCCCTCCCTTTTCCTTTTCCCCTCACATGCTCTCTCTGCTTCGTATAATGGTGTTTTTTAGAGACATAAATCCACAAAGCTGGCTAGGATCTTTGGTGGTCCTCTCATCCTTACTTTGCTCTGTGTTCCATTATCTCACCTGCACCAATTCCAAGGTTTGAACATCCACATCAAAAAGGATTCAGAAGGATAACATAATAACAAGGATAGCTCATCTCAAAGGAAAGATACTCATAGGGTGAGAAAGTCCTAAGGAAGCTGATGAATCTTCACAGTTTTTTACCCTGATAATTTTTACTGGAAACAGAAAATGACTGTGTATGCCTGTGTTAGAGAGAGGAGTGAGACAGTCAGTGAAGACAGCATTGGGCAGCGGGCTGAGGCTGGCCTGTGTCTCTGTGTGCACATGCAGTACGTACTCAGTGCACAGCAGAAATTACACTGAGCCTCCACCAAATGGGCCACATCACGTGGCTCTTCACAACCCTGTTTTAAACTAAAAGAAGGTCGATTTAGATTGCAGTGAGGGTGCTGAGGCACTGGTACAGGTTGTCCAGAGAAGCGGTGATGCCCCAAACCTGGACACATTCAAGATCGGTTTGGATGGGGCTCTGGTCAATCTGATATAGTGGAAGATACCCCTGATTGTTGCAGGGTAGGTGGGCTAAGAGGCCTTGGAAGGGTCCCTTCCAATCCAAAGGAGTCTATGTTCCTATGATTCTGTGAACTGCCGCTAGATGGAGAGCTTTAGATATACTCTATGTACATACATCCCTGTGCAGAGATTCAAAGACTCCAAGGCTGGAAGGTAGCTCTATAAGCCTTAAGTCTGAGCTCCAGCAAAAAAAGGCAGGAAATTTTGCTTAAAGACTTCTACGTTGAGGTCATAATTTCTTGCTGTGCCAAAACATAGCTCCTCAGAAACAAGATATCCTTTATTTCAAGCCTTCCTACAAGGATCTACTGCACCTGTACTGAAGGTGTTCAAATGGCTGTTCAAAATATGCACTTCTTTTCTCATCTGATTCTTGTCTGCTTGGAATTCCAGCCACCACCTGCATATTATTACTTGGTTTTTTGCAAGTTGTTTTTACAAATATTACGTCTGTAGTTTATAACTGAGCTTCTATCAGCATTTTCTTGATTTCTGACCCATATTACCTTGAGCTGGTTTGTGTAGGAGTTGTCTGTCATTACTGGCTAAGCTAAGTGTTCTATATGAGTTTCAACTCTGAATTTTTAAATTGCATTTTTGTTTTAAAAACACTAATTTTTCATTTATCACAGTTTAGAAAGGGGGAAAGAGGCTTTGCTAAAGACTTCTGCCATTAATTTAACGGGTTCCAGTGAGAGTTCAGTACTGTCTGGTTTAATTTAAGCAGGGTTACCTTGAAAAGCAGCACTCATGACTACTAATTTCTACTTCAAAAAGAGCTGAAATTCAGTCATCAAATTATTCCATCAAAGTTTAAAGCAACATTAATAGCTCTCCTTCTGTCTTGTTCCTTGTAATTCTATGAATTATCTGCACTAGGAAGCTGCATCCATACAGTTGTGCCACCTCACCAAATCTTTTCAGGGATTTCACTAGAGGCAGAGAAATATGAACAATACAGCACAGGAGGCTTCTTAAAACAAAACAGCTTTCTTTCTGTGTTTGTTCTAAGTTCAGTCCTGTTGCAGGCAACATCGGACAGAAAAATCCCCTGCAGAGCAGAGGGGCAAGGCACACTGGATGTCCAGGCATCCCTTACTGAGGCGTACCCAGGCCAAGCAGGGGCTGGGGCCATGTTTGCCCCATGGTGTCACAGTCCTTGCCACAGCTGCCCCACTGTCTCTTGCTGAGAGGTCACCTCTTGATCTGTGCCCTTCCTATCCAAGTCCTGCCCAAGTCACAGTATGCCATCATTTGCCCTCTTCTGTCCTTCATCAAGCTGTCCATCTGTGGTGACAGCAAAACCAAATTTCCTAGTGAGGATATAACTGGGCCTGTGGGGCTAGCTTCCTTCCCTTGTCCATTTGCATATCCAAGTGGAACACTCACTGGTCCCCAATCCAGATGTCCCCTGTACAGAATGGATGTTGCCAGAAATGCTCTGCTGGGTGCCTCCTCCTATTACTTTCCCATTTGTGTCTGAGACCTTAACCCTCACACGCCTTCCTCCCTTGCCTTTCATCATTATTTCTCCTTACATCTCTTCTTCCCTTAGCTTCCTCTTCTTCTGAACCCTCTGCCTTTACACCAAAAGAGAAAATGACAGAAAGCCTGCCTGTGAGTCCCTTTAGAAAAACAGTGTTTTGGATGGCTCTGCCACAGGGAACGTGCCATCAGCATATGCCCAGTTCCTGTGCTCTGAGGCTGCCTCATGCCCAGTGGACATGAAATGGACTCAGGCATCTGCACTTCATTGGGTTAAACCTACCAGGGTTTTCTGGACTGTTGAGAAGAACAAAGGTCTTGTATTGTGTTGAGGAACTGAGTTTGCAGCAAAAATATTTGCAGAGTTATTTTGGTGCCATCAATGTTGAGATGGTACCCTCCTCTTTCAAAGAGAAAAGTATTGCTTTCACTGATAGACACACAATTTAATGTGACAAGGTTACACAAAGTGTAAATCATGATCCCATCATGATTGGGAGGAAAGTAGGTGCTGGTGGGGAGCTCAGCAGCAGCCAGTGCAGGAACGTGCTGACTGTGAGAGGCAATTGCAGCAATACCTCAATGAGAGCTAGACCTACCCCTAATTGCTCAAAAGAATGAAGATGGGGAGGTATCAGGAGGGCAGGAAAGAGAAAAACCTGGAGAAGAAGGCAGGTTTTACTAACTTCCTTCTGTGGGAGGTGTTTTTGTACCCTTAATTTACCCCAGCCTCCAACCAAAAAGAACCTCAAGACTGAAGCATTTGCTTTTGTTCATTCACTGCTCAAAGTCATAAAGGAAAGTTAGACAAGAACTTGATCTTTCTGAAGTCTGCATTTTTATAAATATTTCCTTTTAGGAGTTTGTGAAATTGAATTTTGGTTGATAACCTTGCTTTGTTCACCTAGCCTTATATCCTCAAGAGAAGAGTGAGAAAAATTAAAAGACTTTAACAAAAAGTAATCATGGCAATTCAGTACAAAGGCGAGGAGACAAAGATAAGATGAGAAATAAGGTACTGTTCTCTTTGCTTTCCTTGCTCCCTCATTAAAGTGATAATTTTCATACCTTACCTTTGAAAGATATAATTACAGTAATTGGAATCTGACTATTCTTGAGACATATGCTGTGCAGTACTTTTCCCCCTTGATATTTGTGTCTTTTTAACTAATATAAGATCTTTAATCTACTAAATAAATACGTAGGCCCTTATTCTCTGCTATGTTCATGCACTTGGTGCACCTCAGGCAAATAAAACTGCATTAATGCCAGCATAAGAGATCACGGGAGCCCATGCTCTGGAAAGAAGAAAGGCAATTCAAAACTATTCCAGAATTTCTGGGACACTAATGTGATACAAGCACTATTGTGGGATATGTCTTACTTGTCTCTCACCACATAAACATTAGCCTGGTCAGCTGTTCCTAAGAACAGAATGGCAGAAGAAGGCGAGTGCAGAGGGGCAGGTGTTCAAGGGAGAGGGGAAAAGAGTTTTGCATTTTCTTGCAAACTGGGGAAGAGGTAAAGGCAACATGAAAATGTTGGAAAAACAAGACAGTGAGTCTGCTGAGATGGTGTGTAAGTCCTCAGCATGGCTCTGGGAGGGTGAGCTGTTCCCAGAGACTCTCCTGGAAGGGTGGGAAACTGCTGTCCTCCAAGTCTTTCAGTCTCTGCAAAAACTGAGAGTTAGTCACCTAAACCTGCCCATCTAGTTCTGGTTTACACATTTTGTTAGAGTCAGGAGAGAGGTCTGGCTTAGTTGCTTCCCCAAGTTTGTCTATGGCCAAAAATTTTCTTCTGCTTTGTCTCTGAGCTGAGGTAAATGGAAGTATAAATACTCTGGAGACCAGATCACTGCCCAGCCAGCCCTACAATTTGGGAAGGGCATAGGTCCAGGTTATGTTCCTTATTGTGCTCAACTGCTTCTTGGCCACTTCTCAAAGCATAACCAGTTTATCCACTGTCTTCCACTAGCACCGTCCTGGGCAACAGCCAGGTTACATGACTTATGGGCAGTACAAAGAGCCAGTGCTGTGAGCATCAGTGAGCTATAAATAGCCCCCCTACAGAGTAATACACGTGCCACCAAAACCTTTGAATATGAAATCCTACATCTTCAGGCATGCATATGAAAGCTGGGAGTTTTTGAGCAGCCACAGGAAGTTTTGGGATTTGGTCATGTTTTAGAATTTTCCACCCTGGAGTAAGGTTTCTCAAACTTCTTTAGTTTGATAACACCAAAAACAGCAGCAGCAGCTACATCTGTGAATGCTGCTGCTGTTGAGGAGAGGGCAGAACCCACAACAGCACCTATGCCTGAAGGTGCTTTCCAATTACAGTCTTCCTACAATTCAGTGTTGACTGTGGCTGGGCCACTGCTCACAGCAGGGCTGAAGGATTGTTGAGAAAGGGGAGCTAATAGGGAGCTACTAGGATGGCTGGGAACTGAGGCATGTCCTGTGCAAGGACAGCCTGAGGGAGCTTGGCACGTGCAGCCTGAGAAGAGACGGTTTTGCAGAAGCCTAACACCAACCTAGTAGGGACTGTAAAACCAGGAAGTGCTGGACCCTTTTCAGAGACACACAGAGAGAAGGAAAGTGCAGCAGACATCGGTTACAGAAAGGGAAATTTCGACTCAACATAAGGTGAAAAGAGTTCACAAGTTTTTTCAGAGGTGGGATTGTCCCAAGAAGTTGCATAATATCCATTTTTGGAGATACTCAAAACTCATATGGAAAGGCTGAACTTCAGTGCTAGACCTGCTTTCTTCAGGGAACGGGATGATTAGGGATAATACTTGATGACATCCAGAGGTTCTTATTCACCTGAATCAGGGTTTTTTGTGTATTTCCACCTTCATCAGCTGAACTCTTGAACTCTGCTTATACATAGGATGGGTTGCATGTGACAAGACATTGTGTTCAACTACCATGAGTAGTTCTAGTGGTGCATGTGGCCTACTGTATTTTATCAACCTTCATCTTTACAGAAATAAATTAGGATTTACCACTGTTCTTTTCCCTGAGTAATCTTTCTGATTGATAACCATAGACTACAATTATATCCATTGATTTGGGCTAAAACCAGTTTCCTTGAGACTGATCAACATTTTGTATTAATAAGCTAAAGAGTCTTTTGTTCAGCACTGCCTCAAGTCACAGTTCCTGTTGACTTGGAAAGGAAAAAGAAGGAGTTGGGATGTATCTACATCTGTTCACACACTTTGGCAACTGTTGTACTGGGCAGGTTTGGCACCCTGGCATGATCAAGTGCCTTTGTTTGTAATACCAGGCTGGATCAGAAAGGTCATGCTAGAGCAGATATCCATAGCTTGGCTGTTCCTTAGCTCACTAAAAGTGTGGTTTGTGTTTGAGCTCCTCTTAAGCTAAAGCCAGTGCAAAAGGTCATGGTGCTGTCAGACTACATTTAATTTGCTGTTATAGATACAGCTTTTGTGTCTGCCCCACTTTCTTTGTGCATTATCTGGGAGATGGAGTGAAGACTTTGGGGGAATACTGCTGGGATCAGAGGAAAAGAACAGGCTTGACACTTTTAATGTGCTTTCTGTTCATGCCATTATACTGTGCGAATAACATCACTTTACTGAACTTTTTTCACTTAAGTTTTACTGAGGTCTTTTTAATGCTTGCCAAATTGCTAGGTACCTCTCACTACTGAAAGTAAGATAAGTGCATGATAATATAATTCAGCTTCATTTGTTTTCCATCCAGTTGTGAGAAAGGAAAAAAGGTATACCTTGATGTCTTCTTCCATTTCAGAAAGTACATTTCAGTAGTTTCTCATTCTGGTCTACTTTGTTTCATCCCTTTGAAAATGATGATGAGGTAGAAAACAATCCTGTGAAAATGAGTAGCAATAAAATGATTGTGAGTGATTCCAATATAAAATAAAATTATAAAATGAGTGATTCCAGATGTCTTTTTGGAAGATGGCATCTACACTTGTAGGTTAGTTTTGATTCCACTGATAGTTTCTGTTGGCATTTTCTTGTTTCCCTTAAAGGGAGATCCCTTTACAGTATCATGACCCTGAACTATCTTGGGTGATTATCATTTTGGGAAAATACTTCATATGCCAAGAAAGCTTCCAGAGACATCACATATACAGTTACTCAACAAATGGGTTAGTCAGAATGGGTGTTTTTTTAAGTGATTCCTGCTTTTTAAAGCTATTTTGGACTACTATGACTGAAGCACAAGAAGGTGGAGTAACTTCCTAACAGTTACACTCTGAGTCAGTGGCTCAGTACTACAGGCTTCCCATACTTTTATTCCAACCATTGAGAAGACCACATGGCTTCTTCTTGGTGTGCTTTGAGGTTTCACAGCTGAGAGCTGCATGCTGTAAAGGTTTTGCTGCTAACATGTGAACGGCTGATTTTAGATCAAAAGTTCTTTATGTAGGAGGACAGGATCCATTCAGCAGCAATCAGTTGGCTTCTTGTCCATTCAATCCACCTCCTGTCTGTGGAGCTTCACTCAGACATTTTCCTACAGCACTATCACTCACCACATAGTCTCTGCTTACCATGGTAGACAGGAAAATCACTGTGGTTTCTATTCCCAGGGCTCTATGTCAACCTTCTGTAGTTTTGGCTTGTGGGGTTCGTAGACTCTTACTTTTCTCATCGTTTCAAGTTTTGAATGAAACTTCCTCCCTCTTTTCTCTTATCCGCACCAAAACCCAAAGCAAGAAATCAGCTGAAATGGCCAATTTCTGCTGTATTTCAGATGGAAACCATGCAAAAACCACAGAGTTTGGCCTGGTGTCTGCTGCAAACTATAAATAGGGCTGTTCGACTGAAACACATCCCTGTTTCACTCAAGCCACAGCCCAAAGTTATGAGACAGTCTCTGAACCCGGGTGGATGTTTTGGAGTGTATTGACCAAGTATGGTGGCTATAAGAAATTCAAAATTCTGCTGAGTTACCTGCTTGTTTTGGGGTTTCATTGCTGAAGATCCGTATTTCTGTATTTACAATCAAATGCTCTCAAGCTTGTTTCTAGGTGCCTCCTGGCCCCTCTTCAGTTAGGTAGAGAGCCCTGGAATATTGATTACTGCTTCTCAGCATTGCTGATTCTCAAGGGGTTCTAGCTCTTCCTCAGTTTTCCAAGATGCTCTGAAATCAAAGGGTGAATTTGTATTTGTGTGTTTTTACTCTGAGCAAAACATGGTTTATCCAATTCCCAATAATCTGAAGACCTAATCCAATAATCTCAGCCTGGTAGAAGGGCTATTGAAGGAAAACTCAGGCTTCCCTTCTATTTAAAGCAATGCAAAAGGCCAAAACAAAAGTAAGTATTCAGGGTCTAAGTCTGCACCAGTTATGCCTTAGCCTAAGACTCTGCAATGAACTTCTAATACGTTCCAAAGAAGAAGTTAGGCTATAACAGTGTTTGGATCAATGCATTTCCCATAAAGCAAGTAAAACACTTTTTAACCCAACAATGAAATAACTTGGTACATTGGAATTTGTCCATCCTTACAGAGCCAATTATTTCATTTATCCTGCTGTATGTTTCTGGTTTTGCTCCTCCGAATTTTACAGCTAGGGTAGTTTAGCATTTCTGTTGGGTTATATCATGAGACAGGATGCCTTTCCAAATTTTTTCCTCAGCCAATAGTTTAGATTTTCGGTTTATTCACCTGAGATAACAACGTATTCTTGTGTTAGCTGAGCTGTCACACTTAATTTGATAGTTTAGAATTTCTTCTTTGGTTTAGTGAATGAGGTGGTTTTGCAAGGCAATGTAATGTAATGAATTTATCTGCCTGAAAGGTGTCACCCAGAATCTCAGAGAGCTCTATCTTTATATATTAGTAGAACAGCCTTGACTCTGGAAGCACGTTTAGGTCACAGTGCATTCGAACCACTCCAGCACTGGGCACCCATGCAGGGAGCAGGAAGGCAGGAAGGCAGCTCTCAATCCAGCTGTCACACAGGCATGCCAGAGAAATTAATCACAGGGCCAACTGTGCTTATTGCCTCCCAGCCCCGAAACACCACAACAAGGAGCCCTCGTGAGACCATAAATACTGCATCTGCCATCAGCATTGAGGGTGACACCACCCAAAACAGAATGTTTGTCTCCAGCTCTCCCTGCAGAGGACAAGGCAGGGTTCCAGCTCCTTGATGTCTCCAGGCAGGACACTGAAGTGATGCTTTGTTGTGTCCTTCCTGTTTTCTAGGAGTCTGTCTTCAACCTTAGTTCTGATTTGTGAGAGAGTTGAGCTATCACAGCTGCAAGTGAATATCAGCAGCTGCACTTTGAAGGTAGAAAAGTGCCAGGCCACAGGATGTTACAAATAAGAAATCCCCAGGTTAATGGGGATTTTTTCTTACTTAATTCCCTCTCTACCTCCTTTCTTCGTCTTTAACAGAGAGGGAATATTATTTCCTCATCTTCTGGGGATTGTGAGGGATTTGAGAACAACAGCAGAGCTGTGGGAACTCTAAATGTTCTGCAGGAATTGATAGCAACACAGTGAAAGCTACATCTCCTAATCTAAGAAGATTCATGATTTGGAAAAAAAAAGGACACATTAATTCTGAATCTTGTTTAGATTCAAAAAANGAAAAAAAAAGAAAAAGAGGGACTTGTTTTTGTTTTGATGGGGTTTTTTGGGTTTTGTTCTGTTTGGTTTGGTTTTTTGTTTGTTTTGGATTTTTTTGTTTCTTGGGAAAGATGGGAATGGGCCAGTGGAAATATTTTCATTTCTACTTTCCAGAAGCCTTTTTGTTTACATCCACTCCTAATTTTCATTCTGTAACCTGTTTTTGGGTGAATTGATGTAGCTCTCTCTTTGCCTTCCCCAAGTTTTTTCTTCCAAGTAGTGTTCCAGGCTCTTTTTCTTCAGGCTGGACCCAGATTGTTGCTGGCATTCTCCCCTCCTGTACCTGGGCATCAAAGGTATACAAGAGAATGCATCAAAGGTATGCAAGGATGCAAGAGAATGCCCCCACCTAATTTCACTTCAATTTCTGGCTATGGCTGAAATTATGGGAAAAGTCTCTCTGAGCCCTGTACTGGGGCACAGCCAGGGCACACAAAGCACTGGTAAGCCTCTATTAAGCCTGCACACATGGCAGTTTATCAAACCCTCACAACCCAGCCCCATGTAGACATGATTTTTTATAACAGCACTGGGCAAGGCTCTGAGCAAGATGAAGTCTTGCTGTGAAATCTGAACACCTATAGTCTAACAACACAAAAAGTGTCTCAGGGAACCTCATAGAAATTAGTGTTTTGCCTAGCCCCACTCTCAGAAACTGGTGATATTTTTTCAAATAAATAGTGTATGTGTATCTATCTATAGATAGACAGATAAAACAAACAAAAAATCTTGGCCTAAAGCAGACACAGAGAAAGGGAAATTTTAGCCTAAATGAAAAAAATTGGCAAAGGGCAACTAAATCCTATGGCACGTTGGGCTGAACTGTACTTTATCTACACTGTGCTTGTGGGTTTTTTATTCAATTTAAGTGCCTAGACTAACCTTTTCTTCTGTACTGAACAACTCTCTTTAAAAGAATACTGAAGTCTTCTGGATGTGTAGTACAAAAATGGAACATTAAGGGAAAGGGCATTTTAAGGTGACTGTTTAAATAGGGTGTCTCTGGATTGTCCTGTTACCTCTATTGTTACTACATCTTTTCTCTGTTTAATCACTATGAAATAGATTGAAAGGAATCTTATGGGTCACATGACCCCAGCCCAATCAATTAGCAGCTTTTAAAGATGACTCATTATTTTGTCTGTAACATAAAATTACACAGTGAAAGGCCTAACACAGCCTTCTAGAAAAACTCCAGAGATCCCTTTTTCTATTTGTGGTTTCACTTTTTTTATCTTTCTCCAAAGCTCAAAGCACAGATCTTGATGAGCTGATGCAGTATGTGCATGCAGCAGTCTTTTCCTCACATTACTCCTCACCTCATCTGCAAGTACAATTCTAGCCCACACATCTGATTCCCACTCCTTGTCCTGAAATAGTTGGATTGACCAACACACTTCAACTTTTGAACAGACAGTGAAAACAAATCCATGTCAGTGAGAGGACTTTTTAAAGCAGCCATCATCCTTTGCATAAATCTGCAGAATCCCAAATGTTTACTTTTGTTATGTATTTTGGGACATATTAATTCATGTCAAATCTGTATCTGACTTATGCTTTCAGATGCAAAGAATCTGCAGAAAAGCTGCACTGAAATAGGCTCTTCCCATTTCATGTTATGTTGATAACATCCCATTTTAATTCAGAAGACTTGAAAAGAGGCTTTCTTGATTGTCACTTTGTATTAGTTTAACTTCTAGTCTTGTAACCTAGCATACATGGTATTTTCAGCCCTGGAACATGCTACAAAGTAATGTGAAAAAAAACCCCTCCAAAATGCCCCTAAACAAAATGACAAATAAACAAACAAAAATGTTCTCTCTCAATAAACTAAAGAATGGACTGGAATAAAAAGGAACAAGTTGGTTCTTTCTAGTGGCACCAGCTGCTTTCTGATAACCAAACACAGGAAAAAGTATTCCTTTCCCACACCTCCTCCCAGACTTCTAAATTCTAACTCACAAGCTTCCATTTTTTTGTTTTTTGTAGACACACTAAAATCCATTGAATACAATGGGTGGAATAGACAAAGCTTTGTAAGTAGTGGTTGGCTTCAGATATGTTTTCCCACGTGAAGGGAAAAAGTAGCCCTTGAGAGCAGAAGAGCTTGTAGAGCTTTCTTGGTACAGAATAAAGGAGGCCTGCACACTGAGCACTCTGCTTGCTGAAAGTGTCTGGCCTGAAATCCACTCAGAATCATAGAATTATAGAATGGCCTAGGTCAGAAAGGACCTTAAAGATCATCTTGTTTCAACCCTCCTGCCACAGACAGGGAACATCTCCCACTAGACCAGGTTGCTCAGAGCTCTGTACAAACTGGTCTTGAACCTTGCCAGGGATGGGGCATCCACAACTTCTCTGGGAAACCTGAGTGAAAGAAAATACTGCCTGAACCTTCCCTCATCCTTTGTCTCACCACATACTTCTTCTGGAGACCCCAATGTGTTGCTCTGCCGGAGTGGCACATTGTGGTCCCACATGCTTTGAGTGTCTGCTTCAATCTAAGGAAAAAAAATTCTCACTGAGCAGCACCATCAATCACCTCCTCCTGGAAATTATATATAGGTTATATTCTGCATGAGAAGCAGAGAATTAACAATTCTTTGGTTCATTTATTAAAATATTTATTCTCAAATTCTTTCTACCATCTCTTTTTCTTAGATATAACAGTCAGTGATGAAAATATCTGTCCTGCACTGAGGATTTTTGCAAATGATACAGAAGTCTACATTATAATAAAATATTCTTTCCTGTGGTGAAGGCTCCTGAAACTCAAAGAAGAACACACCTTTTCAGCTGCTGTTAGTGTGCATAAAGACTAATTATACACTAACAAGAATATTTTACCTGAATCTATGAGCACACAGTCTGAATCTGAGTGTTTCTGCTATCAGTCTTGGTGCTGCTTTCCCTCATCTAGAGTGTGAACTGCTGATTACAGGAACATAGGTCTGAAATAATGAGAACATCTTCTTTTCTCTAAAAGGCTGATCTTGGTGATCACCTTCCTTTGCTCCATAGATGAACAAAGTTTTCTATTCAATATTAGGAAATTTTACACAGGGGAAGCAAAACTGCTCTGTCCTCAAGGTGATTTGCATTACTTGCTAAACACGCAAGTGATGAGCTTGGAGGAAAATAGGCATCAAAATAAAAACACAGGTAGTGATTCAGGCTGAGATGGGGGTGTTGGATGGCAAGTATCCTCTGTGCTGTTTGGAATGAAAAATATTTTGTCCCTGCAAAAACCTCAGGCTCATTAAGCTGCTCAGGAGAGATCAAAAAGCTGCCTTTGTTCACAGCGAGGCCCCTGTGGCTTTACAAAGGGGGTCAGTTTGGTGTCTTCCTAGCATGGATTTGTAAGGACAAAGTATTTGACTCCTGCCTCATG
This sequence comes from Illadopsis cleaveri, assembly GCA_013399915.1. Lineage (NCBI taxonomy): Eukaryota > Metazoa > Chordata > Aves > Passeriformes > Timaliidae > Illadopsis > Illadopsis cleaveri. The sequence goes on along the minus strand of VXBB01020320.1, from coordinate 354,039 downwards.
TCAAAGGCTTGTGCCTTGCTAGTGATACTCAGGGCTCAGCCGTTTTCATGACTTCTCCACAGTCTATCCACCAGGCTGAAATGCACTTTGCCCAGCGCTTCAGTGTCTCAGCTGGAGCAGGATGACGGATTAACCTCCACAACTCTCTTCCTGTTGGTCTGAGCAGTGGATTTTCATATTATCCAATCACCTAAGGGGGTGAAATAGGCTGTCTTTTTCCTCAGTGTGTCTGACATTGTTTCTTTACCTGGCTTTTTAGCCTTAGCTCAGTAGGATAACTTGATAATGTTCGATTGAATGGGCACTTCAAACAGGAATCCTTTGCAGCGAAATGGGAATTTCTGTGTGTGATTCACTTTACCCTAGCATAGCTGTCTGTGGTTAGAGAAATTGCTCCCTAAACATGCTGATTGTTTTCCAGAGTTTAGGGAAGGAGAGTAGAATGAGTCTCCCTAGATGACTACACAGTCAGATATCTACGGTTAATTGAAACCCACACAGGCTGTCCTTTGGTTTGTACTGAATTTGGCACATCAGAACTGTGTTTTGCCAGCTGGACTCCAAGACATGGCCAACTTGGAGCTCATCAACTCTGACAATGATGCTGGAGAAGCAGACACAGGGAAAAAGAGCTCTTCTACAACTCTGAATTTGTGAGATATGCTTTTGACTGAGTGATCAATCTCTCACTTGTAATAATTCTCAGTGTTGCCAACACTGCAGATACTGTTAAAGCAGGCTCAGCTACTGAGGTGCTGAGGAGATCAACCTCTTATGCCTCATGCTGTCAGTGACCTGCATGGACTGACACTCACTGACTGTGACCATAGATGGTTCTCTATCAGCAGGTGAGTTTGGCTTGATCTCTCGACACTAAGGCTCCCAGCATGGTTAGTAAAGCTGATTAGAAAAGGAGGTTTAGCAAGAGTGGGAGATGCTTCTGTGATAATTTAGTGTACCCATGCCCTAGAGAGGTGGCTCAGAAGAGACTCATCCTTCTCACCCTTTTACCCTAGGGCAGTTCATATCCTTCCTTGCAGTAAAAGAGAGGAGATGTGATGCTCCTGATGAGGTCAGGCCTCTCTTCTGTGCAGCTGCCAGTGGTTATTGTTTCTCCTTTCACTGTCTGCTTTTCCACTGGGTCATCTTTGAAGAGACATTTATCTGTGATAACACAGGCCCTGTCCAGAGAAAATGAGCACCATCTTTCAGTAAGTATTTTATTTCTGGCATTTTAAACATCTATTGAAATTATCTGATGGTGTTTCCTTTTAGTTTTTAATTTTTTTTAATAAGGTGTCCCTTCATAATCAGACCATAGCATTTCAGAAAGAGAAGGGCTGTTCCCCAGGAAGAGCTGCCGGGAGGGCTTTCAACACCTTCAGGAAGTAATGAACTCAATCCAATATGTGTTCATTGCATAGGGTGTTTTATTACCCCTTTGTGGATTTGGAGCCTGCGTATTAATCATCACCTAGAAGCAAGAAGAAAATTGTTAGAGTCTCTTGAGGTGAAGGCTGTGTGCAAAGTAGTTGAATGCTTTGTGGTATATTGTAGTGGTTTGGAAGCTGAATTAACCTGCATTCTTTTTCTTCTTCTTTTTTTTTTTTTTTTTTTTTTTTTTTTCCCTGCAACACACACNTTTTTTTTTTTTTTTTTTTTTTTTTTTTTTTTTTTTTTTTTATCCCCCCTGCAGCACAACCAGCTCTGGCTACAGAAATGGATTTCTCGCTGTAGAAAAAGAATTTATATATTTCCTACCAGATCAAAGTGAAGAGAGATGTAATTTTTCATCCTTTTGGCATGGTGATACAGGATTAAGTGCATTTCATCTGTGTAGTTTGTGGACTCTGGTGGGCTTTTTATTCAAATTCTAAGGCATTTATCTTAACACTGATATGCACGTTAAATAGTGGAAGGCACAGTTCTGATCTGGCAAAATTTAAATTTTTTTGCTGCGGTCCAAGGATGATCTTTATTCTCATCCACATACCTGCAAGAAGACATCTAGCCTGTGTGTGAGACAGTGTGGAAATTCTGACACCCACATACTCACATGAAGAGCTATGCTTTTGCCTCCTGGGTTGTCAATGGGGGAAGGAAAAAAGCAAAAAAAACTGTAAAAGAAAAAAACCCAAATAAACTTGGCATGTTATTTCAGAACGTGAAATGTAATACAAAAGTGGCAAGTCAAATAAAATGTTCTTCTAGCCCTGCATACTGATTAGAATTGGAGATTTAGAGAGGAATGTTAGAGAAGAAGAGCAATAATAGTATTTTCCTCTAATTCTTTCTCATTTTTTAAGTTTTGTGGGCTGGACCAAGATTTATTAACCTTCAGAGGATTTCTCCAATCTTTTCACTCTTCCTTGGAACCTGTATACACTTTCTCTGTCTACAACATCCTTTGTCAAGGAATTCTGCTTGTGAAGAATTACTTTCCTTTATTTATTTAGAATTTTCTTCCTGTTATTTGATGCTTCCTGGTTCTACTACTAAATTTTGGCATAAGTGTGAAGTTACAGGCCCAGCATGGTTAGTTTTGTCTGAGAGGATGATTCAGAATGCCAATCCAAGGGCATTTTCATCAATCAGATTCCAGGAGAACTTGCAATTTTCTTTTATTTCCAGAGTATGTTTTGGTGTGCCGTTCTGGCCCATTCCATCACAGAGCAAACCCAAAGCCTAATTACTTGCATTTACCCCTTTTGCTTGCATGTTGTGGTAGCCCCTTACACAAATCAGGCCTAAGCTCCTGTTTACTTAGCTCAGAAAGCTGTGTTAACATGACATCCATCTAATGTCATTGACTGCCTGAGGGAAAAAAACCCACAAGTTCAGCCAGACATGCTGGTTGATTGACTGATGGCAATAAAACCCTTGCATGGGGCTACCACAAAGTTCAGACGGTTTGGCGAGGCCCTCTCAGCTGTATTGTCTCACATTTCTCTCCAGTTGTCTGAGAGCAGACAATTTAATGAACACACAGTCAAATGTGCCCTCTGCAGAGAGTGGCACTTCCCTCCCCATGATTCCATGTTGGGTTTTGCCACACAAGAACAGCCCAGGCATTTCCTAACGGGGCGATCATCGTGGGAAACCAGCAAATTAGGTCACAACTTCTTAAGAATCTTTCTCTTTCATCAGCCCTAATGCTCTTTTTCATAAGTTATAAAGTGGAAGAGAAAGAAAATGTATCTTCCTGGCAGACTGGATAGCACCTAGGGTAATGAAGCCTCCTTCCTTCTTATGGCCTATAGACATCACTGTAATTTAAATTATTGGTAAAATTATTCTAGTGCATGGTCACAGCATGCAGACAGATTCATTCATGCAAGTTAGGAATGCAGTAATTTATTTTTTAAAGGAGTTAATAATCAGCATTCCTAAACATGTAAAGCTCAGGGAGGATATTTGATTTATTGTCTGAAAATGGAAGGCCTTTGGTCATTAAAGGGATGTGAGACAGTCATCAAATAGAGTCCTCTTGGTGGCCCATGGGTCACATTTCCAAAAGTACTTGGATGGCTAAAGGTGCTGGCAAGAAAAATTCCACCTCAAGGTTTTTCCTTTGTCTTTTGACACTCAGAGGTACTGTACAATTGGTGCTGTCATGCTCTGGAAGGAGGCAGCCTGGCTGAAAGGCTGCAGGGCTGGAAGCTGAGCTGTGGTTTCTCTTTCCAGCCACTGATAATGTCCTGCAGCGTTAAAATAAGCTGTAAACTAATTACACCCCCTTCTGCACCTCACTGTTGCCCATTTGTAAACAAGGTGCAGTTTTGTGCACTTGCAGAAAGACCTTTAGGATCAGGGAATGATAAAAAGTAACTATTTTCATTCTGGGGCAAGACTCAGGTTCATTGCCCAAGTCTTGCTATTTCTGCTGACCTTCCCCAAGATATGCTAAATTGTGAGTTACTGCTAACTGTGATAAGGCTTCTCTGGTGTGAACAAATATTCATTAGGAGCTTAACTGAAGCAATCGCTTCAGTTTAAATAGCTTAACAGTGATCCACTGAATGCAGATTAGGCTACAGATCCTGTAGTATGGTTCATATTGATAGTGAAGATATGCACATTATGAACCCTCCCAGTCTGTTAATTCATCTCCCTTTGCTGTGGAAAGTGCTTTTATTTTGAAAAATAACAATGATAGCACCTGGATTTTTTTAGATGTTCACTCCTCAGGATCAGTTAGGAGCTCTTGCAAAGAAATTCCTTCTGTTGCAGAAAACTTGTGTTGCAGGTATGCCAACTGAACATGCATATATGGTGTGGTAATTAGAGATTGCCATCGTGGAGATGTTTAGATGGTTGACAGATCAGGGATGTTTTGAACTTTTACCTTTACTAAATCCATTCCTTACAGGCAGCCTTTGTGCTCAGAGCTATTTGCCACCCACCATCACTGTGTTTATCAGTCACATGGTAAGCCAACTGTGGGTACACAGTGCTGCAGGGATTGTGGTCTTCAGTAGTTGCTATTTGCCAAGGTTTGGTGATCAGGCTTGAAATCTCATTTATGAGAGAAGCTAGAACTGGACTTGTCATCTTCCTTTTCTCCCTTTATGTTTTTATTTGCTTGTGCCTGACGGTTTAATTCTGTTTCCTGCTTTCAGTAAGGAAAAACCCACCATCTCCCAGTTTCACTTACTGTGCTTTTTGCTTTGCCAGTCATCCTTCTTGCGTAGTATGCAGGTTGTCCAGGCTATTTGCAGTCCCATGTGCTTATCTTACTCTCTCTCTGGCAATTTTTGTTATCTCAGTGCCACCTACTTGCAACTTTGTCCTTCTTTGGTAGTCATGTTGTTCACATACTTAAGCAAAATGTTTACAGATGGCATCTTGCTGTGTCTTGAGCATTGCAAAATGCTATATTCTATAGTTAGTAACGCCATCCTTGTGCATATTTAAAATGAAGGTAGGCATATTAATTATATTCTGACTAATATAACTATAATTTCTAGATGTTGCAGACCTCTGTTTTGCTACACCTGCATATTTGCAATATCATCCACCCTTCTGAACTGTCGTTCTGTGGCACAGCATGGTTGTAGCCTTTACTCTCTTACTGTAGGAAGCTGGTAGCCATGCTGTGCTGTGACTTTGTAAGCACACAGGTATTTTGTTGGCCTCTCCACAGCTATTTCTGCAGATATTGAATCTTCAATAGCCTGCTGGGGAAGAAAAGAAACTATATTCAATTACTAATAAGGCTTTCATAACTCTACCTCAAGGATACAGAATGCTTTTTTCTCTCCTGAGAAAGCAATTCTGCCAAAAATAAGGTCAAGGAGTGGGCCTCATCTCTGTCAGTGTGATATAGTGTCATTTGTAGGAATAATGCTTGGATTAACTGGTAAGTTTGCTGATTTGCCTTTGAACTCATCCTGTCACTTTGATTTGGGAAGCTTGGTGGATAGAAAGAATGAGAATGAAATTTTCCTCAGCTTTGTCCCCAGCTCTGCCACCATCTTCCCCTGTGACCATAAACAGATCGCTGTGGATATTATTAAAATACTGAAATAACAGCCAGACAGGAAAAAAATGTTTTGTAGAATTTTATCTTGCTGTGGTTAGTGGTCCTTCAGGTAATTACAGTGAAAGTGATTGATCCTGAGTGAACACAGCTATGCCGGTGCTCAGGACAATGAGTCTGTGTGGTGGCTTTTTGTCTGGTGCCCTCTGCTCCTTGGCAGGACTCCTGGGCAGGACCACACCTCAGGGGACCTCGAGATATGAAAAGGTGTGCTGTCCACACTAGATGTTTGTTGTGCTAACAGCAGATGAGCCTGATCCTCATGCAGCCCTTGAATCACTCTTACTTTGGTTTGCTCCTACTCTCATGAAAGGGGAAATGTGACACCTGCCTCACAGAAAATGCTTAGGTAAAAAAGGCAGCTCCTCTGGATATTGGTGTAATCATTTTCTGAGGTCATGCTGGACGATGGGAGGGCTGAAATGCTGACTAACTTGTTGCTAGTGTCCTCCCCCCTCCTAACTGTTGAGGTGTTTTGTCAACATCTGGAGGAGTCAAAAAGCATTCCTCACCCAAGATTTTCCATTTAACTTCTTGGATAATGAGGGGAAGTACCTTGGAATAGGAGCTGCCAAGTAACTGATGGAGTCAAAAGCCATAGGGATACTTTGACCTAAGGAAGGCAAAGTGAAAAATGTTACCTCATGGGTCCTATAGAGAACTTGAACAAACCTAATGTGGTGGCAAGGGTATTTTTTCAATTTAACCAAGTGTCATCCCATGCATTTCACCAAGGGGTGCACTGCCTGCTGAGTCCATGAAATGCTCATGAGCTCTCCCTGTGATTTGGGCCTCATCTTATTACTCTACTGCACTTTAGTGAACTAGCATTTAACTACATAAATATTAAAAATATTCAATTAACTTTGCTTGGATCTGTCTGGCACTAAGAAAGGAAAAAAATTCTAGGGTTTGAAATATATGACTTGGCATGATTATGTGGCAAAATGAATAATGTTTTAATGAGTGATTTGTAATTATTTAATAATTAAAGAGCTCTTATGAATATTCTTGAACACCCTGAGGAAAAACTAAATTGTATGCTGATTTCATCAAGCATTCAAATCTAATCAGAATTTATTTTTATAGCATCTTGGTCTACAAGAGCATTGCCACATAATGCAGATAGAACAGAAAAGTATCACACTGTAACTGCTCTGCTTTTTTTAGTATAAGTTCCTGATTTTCCCATGAAAAGAATTTTTCTGCACTAATGAATTGCAGCTGGACACTATTCCAAGACCTGCAGCTGCCAGTCAGATCTCATCAGTGGTTCAGTGACAGGTTGAGGGGTGCATCAGTTTTGGTTTGTAAGCACAGAAGAATGCAAGCACCCCTTGCTGCAGGGGAGATTGGTCCCATTCACCCCTGCCTGGAAACAAAGACAAAGAGAGACCAAAAAGGAAAACAAGAAGATGCTAAAAGGGAACTCTTTCACTCCTGACATGAAATCATTCAGTCTCAGCTTAGTCTGTGGAAATCCAATTTCCTTTAATTTTTCTTCCCACTATATGTATATTGCAGCTTTGAGTGACATTTTAATAAGATGATGTTTTCTCTGTCTAATCCTGGAAATACTTTTTCCACAGGTATAGCAGAGGTTCAAGAACAAGGTAAATTGTGTGAATCATAAATCATCCCAGATTTTTCTTTACTTGAATATAAAGGGTCAGGCAAATTTTTATGCAAAACCAGTTTTATGTTAACTAGTCCTCCAACAGATCTGAAAAGATATAACAGAGGCCTCTGGATGAAGACTGTCAGAGATTCATAAATCTATTTTTAAAACTGACCCCTACAGGCCAAGAAATCAAGCCAGAATCCTACACAGAAACCACAATTGGCTATTAATTTCTGAAAGCAGTTTGGTATGCTCATATTTGATGGGATGGAAGAAGGACCAGATGGGGGCCCTCTTCCACATGGATGTCAATACAGTTATTACTTGTGAGGATATAATTGTCCTGTAGCGTTGCATGAATAATTAATTTTTAATTCCGTATTAGATTAATTTCATCTCATCCTCTCTTTGTGAATTGTCCTCCAATAAGTTGTAATTTTCTTGAATATATTTATTATTCAGAATAGACGATAGGGCTCATGAGTCATTCATTTCAGGTAGGTGACATTCAGATTTTGAGACTTTCAGGATGAACATAGAGGTCATTTTTGTGCCCTGTTACATAGGTGAAACATACAGAACCAAGTTTCTACTTCCAACATATATTTACAAATCTGGAATTCATTTGCTTTTACTATTCTACAGTGATAATTCTAAATTCACCGTCTCAGCAATATCTCCAGCAGATTCGCTGGCCCGAATATTTGAAAGTAGGAAAAGTGCTGAAAAAAATCATTAACAGAATCTTGAAGAAAATATTCATGCAGCTTTTTATAACACTAAGTGACCTGACATTCTACCAGAGATGAAACAGAGAACTTATTACCCACCATTCAACTTCACCTTTGAATTTTTTCCTCAACTTTCTTTATATAAATCAAATGTTGTTTATCAGAGTTTATAATTTCAGCTTTTTTTCCTCTAAAACTCTATCTTCCCCCATTTTCAACCCACAAAACCACAGAAAGATTAAACACCACAATTTTTTGATAGCTCCTTAATTTTGCTGTGACTGAAAAGAATTTCCATGTTTACAGAGAGAAACTATTCACTCGAAAACAAAAGCACTTTTTACACTAGAAATTTTTTTATCAGTTGAATCATAGAGCTCTTCCAGTGGATGTCTGCATTTCTAGTCGTGAAAGCACTTGTCTTTTAGAAAGTTCGCCCCATCCAAAACTGGGTTTCCTTCTGTCGCTCAAATAAAAGAGCAAAATCCTGAACATTGTGATCCTAGCAGCTATTCTGGGATTGTAAATTGGGCCTGTAGTAATTACATGGGTTTTCTGCACAGCCCATAGAGAATGAGAGGTATATCCAGAGTGTCATATACCCAGTGTAATAAAGGCATTGAGGGAACATAGGAAGAAGCTGCTGTCATTTGAGGGCCCTACTCAATAGCACAGCCTAGGTCTCATCACCTTGTTGGCAGGTAAATTTGGGCAAAATGAAGGTTACAGTGAAAAGAAATACAAGAAGTCAGGTGAGCAAAAATGGAGAGATCAGAAGAACTTGTCTGGAAAGGATGTACGTACAATGTTTCTTCCTTACATGGGAATAGCATAGAGAGGGACAGTTCTCCCCTCTGACTCTCTCCAAACAGTCCTCAAGAGTCTTTTTTCGCATTTGGTGGGGAAGGATGCACTTTCATCCATGCCTTGAAGAAAGAGCATGCATCATACTGATGTTTAGGCTCAGCGGAGAACTCTTCACCATCCTGAGGGATTTAAATGTCATACTATATTGTAGACATGGCGCAAGAGAGCTGTGGCACCCCAAGGCAAATATTTATGGAAACATTTGTGTTTGACTTGTGAAAGACAGAGAAAGTAGTTTTGGTACAGGGTTTCAAGTTACAGGGCTCATCTGATATAATATGAGCAGAGAGCAAGGTGAAGTCAGAATGTCTTTAACAATTGTGTCCTGTGAGGGTGAAAAAGGGCTCACTCTTCACAAGGGGATTGATAAAACACAGAGAAAGGCTGTAGGTAGGTAGCTGGTAAGCATCATGCTGTGTGTCATGTGGGAAAGAAAAGGGAGAAACCCCTCAACTATAACCCATTGTTTTTGTGTCCTTCTACAGTAAAGGATCCCCAGGAACATCCTTGACTTCCCTTCACTGATACATTATATGTGCCCTATTTTACTGCACAAGAAAGTCAGACCCCATGCTCAAAACCCTTGACTTAATGAGGCTGACAGGATGATATGAAAAAGGAATAAAAGTTCCAGAAGTTTGAAGTACCAGGCAGGAGTTTTTTCATTAGTACCTGAGTGTGTTCTGTGGCTGCGCAGAGTGAGACTAACATCACCAGCAGCACTGAGCTTAGTATCAAATTTTTTTGGTCAACACTGATACAAAAAGAAAGAAGCAGAAAAGAAGGAAAAAAAGAGAGAGGTACAAGAAAAACAACTGTGTGAAGAAGAGAATAAATTATGAAAAAAATTTTTGAAGTTTTGAAGAAGCCTGTGCTTTGGCCTGTGTTCATGTTATTATTCTCTTTTGAGTAAGCAGCAGTGACCTTTGTAACTAATCCAGTGTTTCTGACACATATTTTGTCATTCTGTTTGGTAGAAGAGTCCTGATGAATTGGATTAGAAATTACACCATGTGCAGGATTAAGTCTGCCAAAGATTAAGAACCAAGCACTGCAATTTTTGACTGTAGAGTTCTCATCTAGTTCTCAACAGTTTCTCACACTGGAAAAAAATGTAAAATAAACACAAAAACAAAGTCTCACTTGTCTTACCAGAAAATAGAGTATTGTCTCCTTATTATCTCTTATGATTGAATGAGTTGAGCATTTCACAGGGGTGTACAGTAAACTAAAAGTACAAAATGAAGGGCAAATGCTAGTAGATATTCAGGATCTCACTTTTTTTCCTGTCTTATAGAAAAAAGTTAAATTGTGCAAAGCATCAGCATATGAAGAGCACTCATTTAAGAGTCAGATGCCATTTAGGTTATAAGCAGAATTAGTTTGCTGGTGTCATTACAGGGTCCAGTGGGCGCAGTTTTGCTTCAGCAATCCATCTCAATGTGTGGTGCAGTGCATCACAATTGGTGGATTCTGCTTTGGATCTGCCTTCTGTAGAGACACCAGCAGTTTTGGCAGGCTAACCCTGAAAGGTGTGCAGTCCTTTGTGCATTCCCAAGACTCGGTGTCAAGTGGTTTGTCAGGCCTGGAGTGTAGTGCATTAGTCTGTCTCTGCTGTGAAAGGCTTGTCTCTGAAGTAGTATTGGGGATTTTGGGCTGATGCACACTGTTGCTTTAGGGAAGGAGAACAAAACTCTGCTGTCAGACCTGAATTAAGACGGATTTTTGCTGAAAGTTCTTGGAATTGATTTCTTTCCAGTCTCCTTATTGGTAAGAGACATCACAGTTGGGTTCGACTTACAAGGTATCATTGATTTCTCTCCCCAAACCACAGATGATTCAGCTTGTAATTTCCTCTACAATTATAGAGCAGGTCTCCTTAGAAACTGCTTGTACCCATTCAAAGTTTTGTCTCGTGGAAACCACATTTCCCCTCTCTTTGGCCAGATGTGCTTGACATGAGACCAGAAAAAAAAGTGGAGGAAGCATTTTCCTGCTCCCATTCCCTCTTTTCTGCTTCCTAAAAGGAGATTCACAATATTGCAACTTCATTTGTCTCTGAGTGCCTTGGGATCCCGGGCCATCCCAAGTGGTGGGGTTGGCTAGGGGTGGGCCTGCTTGTGGCTCTGCCAGCGTGTTGCATAGCCTTTCTTCTCTAGGAGAGGCCAGGGTGCAACACAGAGGTCATGGTTTCTCCACTCTGACACAGCATCGTGCCACCAAATGCTGTTTTCCCAACTGGCTCTGCCTTGGCTGGTTGTCCTGTGTTTCTCCTCACACACAACTTCAGCCATACACAGAAGTCTCCACCTTCTCTTTGCATCCCCTGTGAACCCCAAGGGAACATGTATTCATGCAGGGAGTCCCTGCCATGGAATTGCTTGACTTCTGGGTTTGAGAGGGAGTCTCAGATAAACCGCACAATCTTGTTTAGACAGATAAATCATAGGACCTGATGACAGTTTGAAGAGCTTTGCAAGAGGGAATCTTCTGCTGAGACAAGGTCACCCAGAGTGTCTCTCAAGTCTGCTATACCCTCAGTACTTTTCTGAAAAGGTCAAGATAACATTAAATTGCTTTTACATTTGGAAATAACTCCTCAGGCCTTCTGCCTTAGTAACTGAAAAATGGGTTTGTGCTGGCAATGGAGACAAAAACAGACTCAGTTTGCCCATATCTGTTCCTTACTGTGCCATGAGAAACCCACAGACTGATCTGAATTCAATCATTATGGTGGCTGTAGATTGACACTTCAGTAAAAGATATTGAAATCACATCTGTTATGTGGAAAACTTTAATCCATACCAGTGAAGAGACAGAGAAGGCGTAAGGAAGGGACCCAAATGAAAGTGGTGCTTCTATAAATCAGAAATTTGCAGCAATGTATACATGTGTTCTTACATATACATTTATGGATGTGTATGTATATATGCAAACATGTGCATATATGCACATATATGAACTCACATACACATGTGGGTAACAGATACGTGGAGATATTAACAATAGGCAAAGCGTACTAAAACCCACCATCTTACTAATAAACTGAGAGGGACCTAAGAAAGGATATGGTAAAAAGGAGATAGATGCTAGAGTTGTGCATGTGTGCTCTTCTTCCCTTTTATTCCTTCATACTTTTTTGTGTAGGGAGAAAAATCTTGGTTCTTGAAGTGTTTATATTATGCCAGCCTTTACCAGCATGGTTCTTTTTCCCTGAGAATAAACTCCCTTCCAATATTATACTTGAAATTTGTTGTTGTACAAAGATTTTTCCTCAAATGGGTGAGATCTGGTCTTCCCAACAGCTTTTTTACATTGCTTCAAGTGCCTTTGTGTATCAGGCCCTTAAACTGAACAATTCATTGTGAAATCATAGGGATCTGGAGGCCCAATGCCTGTCTCAGAAGGGGAGGCAGTGTGGGGGACAGCCCGGTATTTCAGTCAGCACTGTAAAGCCTTTTTGTGCAGGTAAGGCAAATGTGCCCATGGGGATTTAATTTCTGTAATTTTGTGTGTGTACTGTGGTGTGGAGAGGTGCCTGCTTATCACTGTGTCAGCTGGAGGGCAACACCTAACAAAGATTTTGCATAAACTGTCCCTTTGGGAGAGGATTTTCACATAATGCCTATATTGAGGTCTGCTGGTAAAACAATGTCATGGGACAGAGCTGAGAAGCTTTTCAAGCTCTATTAAATTTACATAGGCTCTACCCATATTTAATCCCGTTCAAACATCCTTGTGTACAGCAAATAACTTCCACGATCCTTTAAAAAAGCACTCATGTACAGTGCACATTTGCACTGATCTACTTATTTACAATCCAAATATTTAGTAAAGGGGCTGAAATTGCCTCCGTCCTTCCTCTATACAAATACAGACTACAAATACACCACTAGACCCAGAGAAATCTTTTCCTTAAAATTACTCTTGACTCCTAATTGTAGATGGGATATGTTTTGGTGACGGCATACTTTTTACAGACACCACAGATGGGAATCCAGATCTTCCCTAAGTGCAGTGTGGGTGACTTTCAAGAGCTTGCTCAGCAATCATCGAGATCTCAATGTCCAGCAGTTTTGCGGACAGTCCATTCTGGGGCATGTCCACAAGCATGGTAGATGCCTCTTACAGAGAGCACGGGAGATGAGATCTAAAATCACCACAGTAAACTCCTAGATAAGCTACCTAATTTACTGTCTCCAAAACTACACTTGGCTTCAAAAAGTTGCTTTGTTTTCCAAGTAATACAATGCAAGATGTGTTCTGTCTTTTGCAATGAACATCAGTGGATGAGGATTATTGTGCTAATTCTGGGTAACAAGGGAAAATAAGTGACCAGTGCTTTCTACCCACTCTTCAGTCTCACCACAAAATTTTTGTAAAAGACATTATTTCTGAGTGCTTATCCATTTGCTAAACAGCAGCCTCCCTAGTGCAGCTACAGCGCTGATACATTTCATCACTTCTTTTTGCCTTTTTTTTCCTAGAATAATTATGAATTGTGATCATTCCAAATGTATCCAATATTTAGTACTATTCACTGCACAATTCTGATAAATAATCTTTGGCTTGTGGACTCTTTGTGAACATCCATATTCCAAATATTCATGAAGGTGCATAAGCCATGCTACATATGTCTTTCTCCTGATCCAGTGCAATTAATTTCCAGAAGTGGAGTTTCAGATTGTGAATTAAAGTTTGGGTTCTGTTATTATTTTACCATACTTATTGGAAAGTTACAGTTTCACTCACTAACTTGGTACTATGTTCGTGCTAAAGTGGTACAGAAAGTTACAGAGGTTCAGAGATCCCATTGAAAAATAGGATTTTTAGATTTTCAACTGACTTCACAACCCCCTGATGAAAGTCAGTGGGACAGTGTAATTCCATTTCATTAGGACTTAAATTAAATGTTCCACCTCTGCCTTATTAGCACAGTTGAAACTGGCCTGTTTGAATCACAAAACAATTTCAGAGGATTTTCCTGGATCTGTTGTTTCTGCCTACATGAAGATAACTGTTTGCTGTCTGATTTGCATAGCATGGGCATGTTCCCTGCCTGATGTTAGGATGCATGATGCTACTCATGTGCACTCCAGCTCTCAGCATCCCTATGCATCCATGCAGAGATGGCCTTTGAAGGCTGGGCAGGGGTTTCATAGGGAGAATCAGAGCAGGCAGATGCATTGCAAAACAGCAAAGGTGTGGTCATCTGAAAGAAACCGCAGTGCCATGGCTGAGCCCATGCAAAACACTTAGATCAGTTTCCAGAGCTCTCTGTCACACTTTCTCTCTCTTTTTCCTCTAGCCCTGTGTTGCTGAGATATTTGTCAACAGAATGGAAATGATACTCTTTCCAAGGTGAAATCGAATTTAATATTAATGCTATCTCCTGTGGAAAAGCGAGAGTGAGTCAGAGCTGAGTAGAGTTTGTTTTATATATGAAGTCTTTCATTCTGGAAAGTAATTCAGAGCACAGAGCTGTGAATTTAATGCTACCAGCTCAGGAAGCTGGTAGGCAAACGCAGCAGGCTTTGTGCATTAAGCAGCAATGTGAATTGCCGTAGTCATTAGAAACGGTTTCACTAAAAAAGAAATAGGGGTAAAATGCTCATCAAAGTCTTTCTTAGTGGGCAGTATTTGATAAGTTCCACAAGAAGCTTTGAATACACACTGGGCTGAAAATGTTTAGTATCACCTTTAAATGGACTCTGCTTTGTCTCTATCTTTCCAGCCTTCTTTATATTTTATATTTAATATTTTATTTATCTTCTTCCTCAAAATGAAACTCTCATCAGCAGTTACTCCTATGTTCATGCTGACCTTATTTCCAAACAAAGTAATATAGCACAATTTAAAATGCAAGGATTCGATAATACAAAGTTTGAAAAGAGCAGCTTTGTCTGTTTTTAAAGTAAACTCTACCTGTCCTTTGAGTGCCTTTTCTGTTATGTCTCATCGGATGTGTCCTGTGTCCTGTCATGTCCTGATAACATGCTTTAGTAGATGCTGTTGTAAGTGGCTGGTGCTTCCCTGCCCTTTAATTTCCTGTGGGAAAGGAGATTAGCTGCTGAAGGAGCCCTGCACAGCTCTGACACTGCTGTATGGATGTCCTGGCAAATGGAAGGCCGCAGCTACTTCTGTTCTGCTCTGAGATGCTGCATTCCCTGTTTGTGGCCAGGCATGGAAGGTGTAAGAGGAAGGAGGAGAGAAAGAGCTGAAGGAAAATATGGTGCCTTGTTGATGCTTGCAGGATCCAAGGCAGATGGTCAGTCACAGATGGATGCCTTGGGCTGGCAGGTCAGCCACAACAGCTATTGCTCTGGTTGCTGGCTCCCTTCCCTAGTTAACTATGTGGCCTGGTCAGTTCTCTCGCTCGCTCTTTCTCCTTTTTACAGATTTTTCCCAGTCTGGACAGCTAGCTATGGATGGCTCCTGAAATCTCAGCCTTTTGGCTGCAGCACGGTCAGTCTCAAGATGGCTGAAAAGCTGAGTGCAAGATAGAGAGAAAAGGCAGACAATGAAAGAGGAGGTTTGAGGGAAGGGGACACAGAAGGATTGATTTCTGGGTCCTTACCCATGCAATGGATGTGATTGGGAAGGGTGCCAGTGGGGATTTCATGGAGCCATTGTGATTCCTATGTCCAATGAGGCTGTGTTACTGCAGCACAGCAGATGCAGGTTGGCCTGTGGCCTTTTTCCCTTTCTCCAATCCCTTCTTCCCTCCCTCATCCACTTGTCTTTTTCTTTTTTTTAAGGAGGCAAAAATGGACACAGGCTCATCCTTTCATTATCTTATCTCATTACTCCTGGTGCATCTTTTTATAAACTCATTTCTGACTCCAAGAAATCTCTACACATTCTTTGGGCTTTTCCAGCTCAAGGATTTTACTGGTGTTGTTCAGTATCCTTCTCTTCCTTTTTGCATCTTTGCCATTTATGCTCAGTGTTCAAGACTAGTAGAATATTTATAAATCTGGTGTGCACTTCCCAAGCTTCTATTCCTGACTGGCGTAAGGCAGCAAAGACTCAGTCATTACTGTGCTTGACCATGGGGACTCAACAACTGAATTTAAGGAATCCTCAGCTTTAGTAACATTAATAAAAATTGGCAAAAATACTTTACTGCTTCTTTTCTTCTCCATCTTTGGACTCTTAGTCCCCAGAAAGTGAAGAGCTGCACTGGCACGTCACAACATGTTGAGTCTTTGAGCTGCTGTTTTTCAAGCTGTTGCCATCTGCCTCTCAAAAGCACCAACACTTTTGGAGGCAACAAAGGGGGTCTCTAACAAGGGTTGCATCATGAAAGCATGCTCTTAGTGGTCTTAAATGGTTAAAATATTCCAATGTATCTCCCAGTCTATGGTTTTCTTCCTTACTTTTATTCCATGCTTCATTTGATAAAATTCCTTGAAAGAGAACAGAGGAAGAAAAAGAAAAAAAAGAACAAACCTTTTCAAAGCCATGTGAGATTACTTCTGAATTGGATGCAAGTTCAGGCCTATTGTTCACAAATTGCTATGTGCAGCCTTTCTGTGACAGGTCCTAAGGCAAGGGCAGATGTGCTATCGCCACAGCACCATGAAGCTTTATGACAGCAAACCTGTGAGGGAAACACAGTGCCACTGATCCAAGCTCAGCTTCCAGTGGCAGAGTTTACTGGGGAAGTGCCTACTGGCAACAACATGAGAGCCAGTAACCTAAGGGAATCAGAGCCTGGAGGATAAAGCCAGGGTTGGAGCGGGTGATGAGGAGAGGCTTATGGGCTGTGAAGTCACCACACACACAGACCCATGGGCTAGGAGGACATCTGGGAGCTTATGGATATGAGCCCTCTGTGCCCTTCCTAGCAGTGTTATCTGTCCAACAGGGACAGATAATGCTTCCTGTGCATAGGGAAATGCTGCTGCTTTCACTGATCTCAGGAGCAGGGCCACAGCACCAGGACTCTGCCAACAGAAAGCTCAGCAGCCCTAGCTTTTAACTGTGAACCATACCTTCATACTTCATTATTCACTCTTGACAAAGGCCAGAAAATTTACAACCTTCTGCTGCTTTAACCAGAGCTGCTGTGTCTGTGGTTGAGCCAGCTTTCATGCGCTGCTGGCTGCTTCTCCTGAACAAGCTCTCCAGCACTTTTAGGGGTGTGTGATCTTGTGCCTGGGACAGCAGCAATGGACTGCATGTGTCTTCATCTCACAGCAGAATTGTTTTCATCTCCCCCACCTGTTATCCAGGTCACATTACCCAAGAATAAATCAATTTTTTACTTCTCTTTTCTGGACCATGCCTATGAGGCATCCCCTGGCACAGTCTCAGCTAGAAAGAGCATTTCTGTGCAAAGGGTTCAGCTGGGAATGAATCAAATGGATTATACAGACATAGACATCCCAAGAAAAGAGAACTGCTAGCTTCTCTCTGGCCATCACTTTCAGTTGGAGTCTCTATTTCTGTTGGATATAAAAGTAAAGTGATATAAACCTGTATTGTTTTCTTTTGTCCTATCAACATCCAGGAATTAATGTATATTAAGTCCAGGTGCACATGGTATTCTTCATGTTAATCATTATATATGTTC
Organism: Illadopsis cleaveri; assembly: GCA_013399915.1. Classification (NCBI taxonomy): domain Eukaryota; kingdom Metazoa; phylum Chordata; class Aves; order Passeriformes; family Timaliidae; genus Illadopsis; species Illadopsis cleaveri. The sequence goes on along the minus strand of VXBB01020320.1, from coordinate 336,703 downwards.
TTTCTTAAAAAAACCATCAACAGAAAAGAATCCAGGTTGTTGTTTTGACCTGTGTGTTGATATGAGTGATGGGAGAGAAGACAGATTTGTGACAGGAACAGTCCAGAAATAGGCTGTTACAAAAGACAGCATAAAACTGTTCCCATCTGTCCATGGCAACGATTAAGACTGTGATTTTTAAAGACACACCTGATGTAGTGAGGTGTCCAAGGCCAGAATGCTTTGTCAGGTTCCCAGACTTTAATGTGGGATGAAAAGCATCACTACATGGCTCACATCTGAAATATTTAACTCTGCTAACATTCTGGGCGTTTTGTTAAGCAGCTTTATTTCTTTTTGAAGGAAAATGACTTGAGATAATTTTCCTGTGTTTTTACTTTCTCTCTCCTCTCCCAGTCACTATACCTGTAGAAGAAGTACTTCAGTGTATTTGCTCCCATTTCAGAGTCTTTCATGTGTGTCATTTGCCTACTTCAGCCTGGCAGATACATAAATGACGTAACAGGCTATTCTGCTCCTCCTTTCTCTGGAGAACTTTCATCTCTTTAACAACAACTTAAAAACCAGGTTCCTACCTGAAACAAACAAGGAACGAACTTCTCCAGCCTTAGGGCATCAGTGGTCTTACTCCGTGTTTGGACTTCTTGCAAAACACATCAGCCTAACTAATGCTCTTGAAAAATGCAAAGGAACCCTACTCTTAGGACAGGTTTCAATTCTTCTTTCAGGTTTAGGATATGCCCTCAATGGGCTATTTCCCAGAGAAAGAAAGAAAGCAGAGGATGGGGTACAGATGTTCCTGGCAGAAGTGCAGCGCTTAAGCAACACAAACCCAGCACTGCTAATGCCTTTCCTTGCTGCTGGTATTGAACTCATATATAAGGGTTACTCTAGATGGTGGTTTTTCTGCAAACTGTATTTGCCTCACTGCAGTTAGTCCTAAAGGTTCCATCTACGCTGTTTTTCAGAGGAAAACTGAGTTTCCTGAGGGAAGCCTTTGACTTGGAAAGTGTAATCTTAGTTTTGAAGGCAAAATAGGGTATGATATACTATTACTCTACTATCCTCCCAACCCCCCTGCCCTATTTCTCTCAAAAAATTATGTAGGCTTGAGCAAAAGAAGAGACACATCTGTTTTAAATTGAATAAGAAATATTTTTCAAAAAGAATAAAGAAATTCTTACAAGTTTAATAATTTTGTATTTGCTAAATCCACCCCCTTGCCCCGAACTAAGATGGCTAGGAACATGTGCAGGAGTACATTCAAGCAATGTATTAACAACCTAATAAAAATATTTACTCACATTGACTTTGATTCAATTAGAGATTTATTCTAATTATCCAGCAGAAATTAACTAGCTTGTCTTATTAGACACTAAGCACAATAAATTCAATCATTCATTCAATCAGCTTGAATAACTCACAGAGGGAAATTGTGTGAACTATTCAGCCTGGTAAGGGGTGCTGTCTGCTCAGTGCCTTGCAGGATGAAGCCTGTGTGCTCTCATTCCTGTGGGTTTACTCTGTAGCTCCCAGCCCTTGCAAGGATCACGGAGACGTGAAGGGATAATGAAGTCTCTGTCTATACAATTATAATGGATTGCTAAAAGTAACAGAGTTGCTGTAAATAAATCATTATATCAGGCTCATTTAGCCCAATTCCTACTCTCAGATGGCTTGTAATAGAGTCCTGTGTCTGAAAGTCAGCCATTCCTTTGCAATTAGATTTATCTCTAATCAAAAATGGAAACTGTCCTTCCATCTTTCAATTGCACTTGGAAATACCATGTAAGTGAAAGCCCCAAAGCTGAACTGACTCATTTATTCAATCTTTAAAACTACCCATCTGCAAATATTTAAATGCCCTAACTATTAATTAAAACTTGCAATGATCATCTAGTGAGGTACAGTGTCCACACTAACCCAGACATCACAGAACTAGAAGAGCTCCTTTCATCTCCTGTCTGCTGGCAGCACACCTTCCAACTTCCTCAAAATCTCCATTCAGTAAGGAGTTTACAGCAATTTCATCTCTGCAAGATGCAGTTGTCCCTTTTCATAGAGCTTGACTGGGTGACCAGTCTTGCAGGGACTGTGCAGTCAGACTAGCACCAATTGTTCCTGGGGCAGAGCTCCCTTGTGACAGGACTTCGCACTCCAGGCCACAGGGGACTTGCTCCTGGCTCAAGACTCTCTTAAAAGGGACCTCCCTTGTCTGCCTTGCTGCCTTGTTTGCAACCCCAGACTGGATGGTTGCCCCTGATGCCTGGCTCCCCACTGAGTGGTGATTGTTGCTGACCTGCTCAGTTTCATGTCCTTTGGGTCTCAAATCACTTGCATGGATAGAGAAAGAGGAATTCTGTATCCTGGAATGTCTCAGGCCACTTCAAATTCAGGACCAAATGCTTGTGCAGAGGTGAGTACAATCTCTATCCCCCACTGCCAAATACACCCACAAAATCCCAGCTTAGTAAATTCATCTTCTGCCAGTGTGTACTTGGCCAGGATACCAAACAACATGCTGTATGGGCGGATGTAAATAAAATCCCTTTATCATTGCAATCTAGCCATCTCTTGGCAGCCATGGAAACTGAATAACAGTACTCAGATTTTGTCATCGATGATACAGCATGAAAGTTTATATAACACAGGATATGTTTACACCAAGTTCCACACAAGGAAGACTAAAGGTAATATTGTATTTACCTAGAGCTACAGTAGAACCAGGTATGTGGGAGAGAAAATATCTGGATATGACCAGATTACATTTGATAGTTTAATCCCTTTCCTATCTCATAAATAGATCTAGATGTCAAAATACTATTTGAAATTGTTCCTCAGTGAAAGTCATTTCAATGAACAGCATTCTGTTAATCTGTATACAATGAGCAGCATTCCGTGGCTCTGTATACACAGTCTCCAAAGCTGCTCTGAAAATACTAAAGTGTTTTTCCACCACCATGCCATCCCATGAAATACTGATATCATACATATTTCACATATAAGTCTTGGTTCTTCAGGGGATGGCTACAGAGAGGAAGAAACAGATGCCTAGGGATGGGGAATTTGTGAGAGTAAGAAGTATTATGTGAAGTAGAAGTCCACTCTGTACAGCAGCAACCCCACTCCAGTTTCCATCCAAATATCTTCAGAGGTCATCTCTTTAGGAAAGTACAGTCTTAGCTATTAGCTAGACACTAGTAAGGGGATAATATTAAAAAAAAAAAAAAAATCTCTTTTTTTCTGTTGCCCAAAATATAATGCATTGCACAGAAAGGAATAACGTAAACAAATTTCCTCTTTCTGACTATAATAGGCATATATGAAAGTGAATATAAACTAGAAATATTACTGTAATCTCAAGCTGAAATTTTGTCAAGCATAGCATAATGGCTTTGCAATTTAATTTTGCTACTTCATTGCAACATGTTGCTTGGTAGAGTCCAGTTAGTCATAACTATACCTATTCAGTATATGGAACTAATTAATGTAGTAATTAAGTGGCATCATGCTATAGATTTCAGTAAAGTGTTCACAGTATGCTAGTGTTTATTCTTACCTGTAGTAGTGTGGTCCAAGAAAACTTCTCTGAGCAAAACCATGTTGGACCTGGTGCTGCAGGGTGGGAACATGGCTCTGTCCCTTCTGATATACCATCCACAGATCAGGAAATATCTTGCCTCTGGTGAGAGGAGATCTTCCCAGCTGAGTAAAACAGGAGTTCCCAAGGTGCTCAGCAACATCCTCTTAATTCTTTCTTCAATCTCTTGGTCTCAAGTGTAAAGTATCAGTGTAGCTCCCAAATCATAAGGATGAGGTGCATATTGATCATTAGGGAAGATGCTGCTACGTGAAGAAGCTAAAAAACAGCACCTGAGACAGAGTACAAAACTGAAGGAAACTCTCAGCTCTCCATAGCATGGCCAGGACCTCACACAAACCCATGCTTCTAATTTCCAGGATAATTCAGTGAATAGCTCATGGTTAAAATCTCCCCTAAAATCTGATGACAAATGCAAATCTATCAGATCCACAAGACCCTACTCCCTTCTGTGACATAGTAATAATTTACACCTCCCTGACATCAGTATTACAGCAATAAACCAGATCCATCATATTTGTGTGAAAACCAATAATGTACATTGGAACTAAGAAATTTAACAGAGCAATATGTTTCAACAAAACAACTGTTTCAATCCAGCAAAAGCAGCAGGAAATAATTTTGTTTTATTTTAGAAAAGTCTTTCTATTAAAAACGTTTCAAAAACTCATAACAATTTGAGTAAATGTGAAGGGAACTCTTTAGTCAGAACTCAGAAAATGAGAAAATGGATAAGTTACAGAATCTATAAACTTGGCCTTCTTGAATTTACCAAAACTAGCAGAGAGACAGATGATAGAAGGGACAATTTAGAAGACTAAGGAATTGTGGCAGAATAAAAAGCAGGGACAAAAACTACATTAAAGCAGTTATCACTCAACTTGTTGCTGTGCAACACATTAATATATCACAGACTTTACCTGCAGTTTTGTGAATTAAGCAAAAACACGAGGAGGTAAATCTGAAATATTCAGATCAAATTGATACATCAGAGACTTGGATATTTGATCTGGGCCTTACTTTAAAACCAGGAATAGTGTTATGGGGCCCAGGATGATCTCTGGTTTCAATGAAAGGCTGGATGCAGACCTCGTGCCACATGCACTGCCTGTCCTACCACAGTGGCCTTCTATGACATCTGGTAAATCATGTCTGCACGTTATCCACCTTGACCACAGGCTGGAGGCTGCACAGCCACTCCCCCCATCAGGCTCAGGACCTGATGCTGGCCATGTTGTCATGACAAACAGGCAGGATAAGTGAGCTAAAAGACATTCAGGTCTTAAAGTTAGGAGTGATGGAGTCCAACATGTAACCAGCTGTTGGGCTCTGGCTACCTCTGCAGTCAGTGGAGCAAGCTACAGATTGGGACTGCCTGTGGCTAGCTGTGGACATAATGGCTAGATTATGACATCCTTTCTCAATCCACTGAGTTCATGCCTCTGCTGGTTGCAAAGGGTCTGGCAGCCTTGTCTGCTACCCCTCATTCATTGCTCTCCTGGCAATGAAGGATGTCTTAACAGCCATCACCTCAGTCTGGCTTTGCTACAAGGACAAGTGGTCTGAACATGGTCCATATCTAGAATAGAAGAGAATAGAATAAAACAGAAAAGGTTCAGGTGCCCAGCTGCTGTACCTCAAGCCAAATAGGGTGAACAATGTCCACAAGGCCTTGCACAGGACCCTATAGAGCAGCCTTGTTTGGGTGAGAACTGGTTGAGACAAATCATCAGATGAGCCATTTGGATGATCAAAGATACAATCTTTGACCTTGTTCCCTGATAACACAGACTCATCAAATCTAATCAGTTATGCAACACAACCCACACACTGATGTAATATTCCCTGTAGGAAAAAGAGGAGAAAAGGTCAGATCTACCTGAGATGGTCAAAGTCTGCATTCTAAACATTAACTTATGATACAGCTTACAGCATTTATTAACACCTCTATAAATACCGAGATTCTCACACAATCAAGATAGTTTCAGTGGCACTTATATTATGAAAGACATCTCTCAAGCTTTACAGAAAACCATGACCTTGCCTTGCAGACTTTTACAGGAAGCTATGTTTGCTATACTGCAAAAGAGCTAATGAAGGCATTCTTATATCTAATTCTGAGCTAAAGGGATGAACCAGATGATTCAGAGGCTGGGTTGCTGCAATTTTGTTAAGCTCATCAATGACCACATCTGTTTCTTGTGTGTGTGAAGCAGGAAATATTTTCTTTCCTTTTTTAGTTATCAGAATTATTTAAAAGAGGAGGGGTGAGGTAGAGTTGGCTCCATGGTGCCACAGCTACAATATTACTGCCACTTCAAGAATCTGAAGATTGTTCATGTCTTTATGCTGGACATCAGTGAAGGCCAGGTCACTTTGGTATATCTGGGGGGGAAACAATGACTGTTCCACCAACACTTTCCATCTGATGAATCTTCATCCAACATGGAAGTGGTCTATCTCCTAGTCTGAAGAACAGAAAAAATTCTCCCGCAGTTTTAACTGTGAAATGACACAGAAGTCACATCCCTTTCTCAAACCATATCCACTTCTACCTGCTTCAGAGGAGAGGGTACTAGACAGTGAGAATACAGAGTCTGATGCTATTAGATTTGAAAGCAGCATTGCACAGCCATGTAGATCCAGTCCCAGTCCTGCCCTGAATGTGTAATACAGGAGATCCACCAGTCTTCAAGTAAGAGGCAGACAGAGAACTTCTTTCTTATAAAGAAATGAAAGTGTTGATGCAAACAGTTCCAGTGTGACTACTCAAGGAATAGCTCACCTGTGTGAGAAGGAAATCCCTAATTCAGCTACATGCTGAAAACAAGCAGGTAAACAGGAGTCCTTCCCAGAAGTATTCTGACCACTCTGCCCATGAGCACTTGGACTCTTTCAGGTCTTCTCACTCTAGAGATAGCAGTGGCACATCAAGCACCAAGGAAAGGTGCCTTAGTCTGCTGTTGTCTGTTTATAATAAGTGCAGGAACCACACTGAAATAATGGAGCAGAAGAAAGTGGTTGAGAGGTAGGAGGGCTTGTCTGGGAGAGCTGAGGAAGGAGAGTCACACAAAAATCAAAAATAATCATCCACTTTAGTAAAATCCAATCACAGGGCCTCCTGCTTCAAGGGAGAGAATAGATAAGCTGGTATTGGAGGCATGACCAAGAGATGCAGAGCTCTAGCAGATATGCAAAATAATTTTGTGCCTAGTTAGGCAGTCCCAGGGTGTCTTTTCACACATACATGGACCAACTCCCCAAATGTGAGGCACGATTTCTATTCTTTGCTCCTTTGAAATTCATCCAAAATCCACACTCTCACCCCAGTGCCACAAGAATGTCAGAATGTGTTCTAGGTAGGAGATATTAAGAGTAGAGCTGACATAATGGACTCTAAACCTTATTTACCCTTCTCTCGCCCACATCAAAACAGTGCCACACAGTAAGATTAGATACATTCCTCTTGATACTGGCTGAAATGAGAAACAAGAAGTAATGAGGTGATTTATTATCCCCTGTCTCTCCTAAAGACCTCAACATGCTGGCTCTGTCCTGTACTCTTCTGCAGCTGATTTCAGAGGGACAGAACTCTACTCTTGCTGCAGCAAAATATCCTGCCTGTTCCCCAACACAAAGAAATGAGGAGGCGAGGCAAGTCGCCAGGTTCTCAGAACTTTCCCTCATAAAAGCAATATATGTGCTTACTGTTCTTCTAGATTACAAAAATTGGAAAGGAGAAGAGAGAACAGTAAATTGCACAGTGCTTTTTATGAAATGGAAAATGCAGCACGACTACTGCAGTGAAGTTTGTTTAGCTCATAAACATGTCATGGCTTGAATGGAGTGCACCACAGTCACTCAAATGAGTCAAGAATCCCCAACAGGACTTTCCACCAAGTTCAGCATGATTTACAAAATTTGATGGAGAACAAGAACTATGGATTGGCTTCAGTGGCTAACTATCCCCTGGCTTCAGACACTCCATCTCTTAAGTGCTAGCAGACTTCTGCACTCCCAGGTGTGAGTGGCAAAGTCTTGGAGTGAGAGTCCTGTTGTGCCAAACATTGTACAAACAGAAATGAAAAAACAGACCTTGTCCTGAAGACATCATGAGGCTATCTTCAGATTTTTTTCTATGCTTGAAACAATGTGCCTGAACAGAATCTAAGGAAGGGGTGAGATACTTAATCTAGAATTTAGAACTTGTTCAGGATAGATTAGATTCTTAGGCTTTCATGCCAGAATGCTTTCTTCACTCTTGATCCTCTTGATTTCTTTGAGGCTCCTGGTGAAATGAAGGTGTAATAGATCCAAGTCATGCTGCTGAAAGGCAGCCATCGCTGCCCCTGGTGATATTGCTGGTACTGCTGAGCATACAAGCAATAGCAGGATAGCCAGGCTGGTCTCGCTGGGTAGGCAACTCTGTAAAAGAGTGTTGTTGGTACAACCATGGTATAGTGCAAATTTTAATTAGAGTTTATTCTGTCTCACACTGTGCAGGACAGCAAAAGTAGGGTGAGAAACTCAGGCAGCCTCCAGCCCACAGCTGCCAGGGTTCAACTTATATCACTGATGGAAAAAAGTCACAATAACTCAGGCTACTGTGTGTCATTTATCAGCCTGGTCCAGTGGCTGCTTTGAGTCACAAAAAATGTCTACTGTGTTTGCTGGGTTAGCCTTTGTAAATCCTGCAGGGTCTGATAATCCTGAATGTGACCCACAGTACCTCGCTTAAATGAGGCAGCACTAGTGTCACACCAGCTTATAATCGCAAATGGTGCTGATAGGCCCAGTGGCCTTCTTCATTAGAAATAAAAGTTCCATATTATGAATCTGGGAATCCAAACAGTTTTTCATGTACTGATTAAGTTACAATGAAAAGAAGCAGAGGTAACAAGCTTGAATTTCAAANTTGAGATACCAACTAATAAACAATGCATGCGAACTGAGAACAAGGCCTTGAAGGACTCCGCTTCTTTCCTGCGACACGGCTCGGGGCTTTTAGAGGGCCAGGGACTTTTTAACAACTGGCATCTCGGGGCAGAGACACGAAACTGAGAATAACTCAGAAAAAACCCAACAGTCCTTCTCTCAATACAGAAGACTATTCTGGGAGACACCCTAAAAATGAATCTGGTATTCTGTTTGTCTCAGCTACAGTGTTTATCTCATGCTGGTTTGCAACAAGAAAAAACAGTATTTAAGTAAAAGCTAGCTTAGGATACTTCCATTAATGCTGCAGGAAATTACATTTTAGTCTCTTAGGGCTGCTTTCTTTCCTCTGAAACTCTCTCAGGCTCAGGATGAATGAGGGTCTGAGCAACTCAGTCTAACTGAGGATGTCCTTGCTCATTGCAGAGAGTGTCCCTTCCAGCCCACACAGTTCTGTGGCTCTATGACTGTATGTGGCCAACAGGTTTAGTCTCACCCCTGATGCTGTTTCTTGCTCTGCAGCAAGGATATGAAGGAGAAACCCCATATTCCTTGGTTATGGCTTCCTTAACCCAGCCATACAGTTCATCTGTGTTTGGGATCTACTTTGTCAGGCTGGCTATAAGACACACCTGAAATGTGTCACAAGGGCTTGGGAGGACAATTGTGAGCCACCACTGAGCAGGTTTCGTCAGAGTGACCAGCGTCAGCACACGTCCTGGCTCAGTCCCAGCAGAACTGTGGCTGCATTAGGCTGGGGCTACGCCCAGAGTAATTAGATCTGCCTCTGAAGAAGAATAAGGAGCTTGGGCCAACTGACAGGGCAATGTAATTTTACGTCTTCTTGAGCTAATTCAGGGACCACAGCATTAGACTGAATTGTGTAGCCTAGATATTTCAGAGGTTACTCATTTTAAATTGTCTTTGATAAGAACTCACAAGAGAGAGATTTAGTGCTGCAGTTATAGGTTCCATCCATCTCTCCCTCCTGCTTCTGTTAGCAATGCCTCCTGTGGTGTTTTCCCTTCCACTCCCAAAAACTGTTGTGCAGCCAAATGAGCCTTACAGCACCTCCAAGCTCCAGTCTCCATCAGGAGGCATGACTCTTTCAGAGGGCATCTGACACATCTTCCCATTCAACCTTGCAAAAGAGCTTACTTCATCCATTTTCAGGATTGCAGAATGGGGAGGTACACCATTAAAGAAATGAAAATGAATGATGTCAAGCACAATGGAATCAGGTTAGGTTAATTATACTGGAAGGTCATTATTAATTTTTGCTGCCTTTTCAGTGTTCTTTTATTTTTCCAAAGCAGCTTAGATATGTTACTGTGATAAGCACAGCATAAATGTTCATTCAGACAGTCAGACACTGTACCTTCACCTTGTTACGTGTGACTGAGACTGCAAACAGCTCAGATCAATCTCAGAGATATTAAATTAGAGCTGAATCTCACTCCATCTCCCATACAAAATGAGCTGAGCTAAATCTGAGATAATGCCCATATCAAGAGATATTACAAACCATATTCAATTGGGTGAAGATTTATTTTTAGTTTTTCCACAGAATATTTCTGGTTATATGAACAATGGGAAAGAAGAGAAATTCTCAGCATTAGAAATGCATTGAATCTGTACATGCATTATGTAGCAGATAGGGGTTCTGTCTTTAAGACAGGACCAAATAATGATTCTTGCATAATGTAACTATATGACAACTAAAAGGAAGCCCCGGGTTGAAATGGGAAGCAGAGACTATTACAGAATCACAATAACAAGGTCATTTGAAAATGAGGGCAAGTAAGTAAGCAACTAAATGAAAGAAAATTAGATATAAAGAAAAGAAAGGAAACATTCATTATGGGGCAGGTGCAGAGCAAGAAACAAGTTAGATTCCTAAACTAAATTGGCACATACAGGCAATTTTCTCTCTCTGCAGGTCTGAAAAGGCTTTTCCCATTCCCCATGCTGTTACTGCAGTTCTCAGGGACATAAAAAGACCTCTTGTCATAAGCACTGAGCTGACCACCATTGTCATCGTCACAACAATGAAACTTGTTTAGGCCATTTCAAATGGTTTAGTGATGGTTATGTTCTGGCTACCCCAGTAATGACAAATAGAGAAGAGACAGGTTATAGGAAACATGTTGTCCTAGGGCCACCCAAACTGTCTGTTGCTAAATCTCTTTGGCATATTTTTGTCTTGTTGTTCTACTATTTTCCTAACATTTCTGGACACAGATGGGGTGAGGGACAGCTTGAATGTGGGAGTGCCTTTCTGACAAGTGAGGGGAAAGGTTTGCTATGTGGACATGAATTGTGCTATGCCACTTGGCCTCAGGACCAGAGTGTGTTCCTCAGTCTGTTTTATTTGGTAGTGCGAAATGGAGCCTTTGAGAATCATAGAGGTCAAATAAGGTACCAGAATATAGGAAAAAAAGAAAATCGTAGTTATTCTCCTTAAACAGGAAAAAGATCAGTCAACATCAGTTCCTGGAAAAAATCCAGAGCAAATAAATGACTGCACTATGTATAAGGACCTGAAGGGTAACAAGAAGATAAATAATAGTCCACTGGGATTCATCACAACTAGATTGAATTATACCAATTTAGCTTCTGTCTATACCAAGATCTTATAGCTAGTTGAAGCAGCTAATTTAACATATTTTTATCTGAACACCGTCTCATATAGCTTTCTCATTAAAAAATCTACACAACTTTCCATCCTACACTTGACTGTCAATTAGCAGAAAATGCTCAATAACTGCATTCTTGAGGAGCATCTTCTGGTTCTTCATCCCAAAGAAAATCGGGTCATGCACCTCAAGACTACTCTGTAATACAAAATAAAACATGTTATGTGGTGATAAAGTCAACCTCTTCAAAAGTATTCTTGTAACAACTGAAATACTAATGTATATGTATACTGCTGGGCATCATAAAATGAAGCATAGTTTCCATTAAAAAATAGCAGCCATGAGATCAGGTTTTACATGCTGAGGAACAGCTTCCAAGGAATACTGTTTTGTTCCACTTTTTGTAAGAACTCAGCTGAAGTTGTCTGTTTAGTTCTGGGTATCAGAAAGAGAAACCAGAGACAGTCTAGAAGAAAGTGATATTGAAAGTATGACCTCTTGGGAAAGATTAAAGGACTTGAGATTGTTTAACTTAAAAACTGACTGGGGACATGACAACAGACCACAAACATTTTTAGAGAGAAGAGAATAATCTGTTCCTTCTTCCCATAATGGATAGCACAAACAAGAATAACAGGAAAAGTCTCCTAAATCTATGCATAGGGGAGCACTTGCACAGATTGCCTGTGGAGATAAGGCAGTCTCTATCAAGGAGGATCAGTAGCAATTAGACAAGCAGGAGGTATAAATGACACTTCCTTAGGCTACATGGACAGACTAAGGCAGCTTCTGAATGTCCTTCCCAATCCAGTTTTTCCATGACTCTGTTCTCACTCCTCCTGAGTTAGTGGAATGCTATTTTCCCCAAATGTCCTTGTTGTAAGCAGTGGAGAGCAGAATGGTTTTTGTCACAGAACAGCTTAGGATGTTTTCCAGGGTTATAGTCTGAAGATGTTAAGGTAAAATTGTCCCTAGGAATCCATCTTGCACATCTGACTTCTGTGGAGGTCCCACTCCTCTTGCCACTGCCATGGGATGAAAGAGATGTTTTCCTTCTCTTCAGATCATGATTTCAAATAAATGTGGTTGTGCTCAGCTAGGAGAGATCATGGAAGTGCAGATCACATGCAAAAATAGAATTTTAGGTGCCTTGGAAAAGGTGCTGCATGATTTTTTTGGGCCTTTTGAAGAAGTGTTGAGAAGATTGTGTTGAAGACTGGAACCTGCATATGCTGTTCTCAAGCTGCTGTGCTTCCATCAGGTGCCTTCAATAGAAGAGCATAAGGACACCAGAGAGTAAAAAAAGTAGAGGTAACTGTAATCACCAGTTACAGTGGCATATCCTCAGGGCAAATAAAACAAGCACCTGACCCCTGACTGCAGTCCTTATATAAAACAGGATACTATCTGGATTAATCTAGTACTAAATAGCTGTTAAATGCATAATCTTTATGTACAAACCTAGTGTATATGCAAACTCCAAGGGAGAAATGTAGGTTACTGTGGATCTGCATGGTTCCACCTTCCTCTCTAATATGGTACAAGTGACAATAAAAGGATGCCTTTTCTGAAGCCTGCTGCAGGAGGACATGGGCTTGAGCAGATGCTGAGGAGCTCAGAGCACTGTGCCCTTTGCAGAAAGAATGCCAGACTTCTCACACATCAGAGGGTAGTTGCTCTTCAGGAAAAACGTGACATTTAGCACTAAGTCAAGAGAAACACAATGGCTGAAGCAGTGCTGTATTACTGTGTTGATGACTAGATGTGCAGTGACATTTAAAAAATGAGCACTGGCTATTTAGTGCTCCACAAACTCCAAACCTGATTCTTTAAAGCCTCCATGCACAGAATTCACGTTGACTTGTGTATATGGAAGACTAGCCAGGTCAAACCCTGAATATTAAATAATCACCTGTCATTCCTGATGTTGCTGCTACAGCTGGTTTCATATTGTTTTGTTTAGGCAGAAACCATTCAAAGCTTTTTCATACTCTGAGTTTTACTGAACTGAGAAAACTAATATTTATAAAGCAATTTTTCCAGAAGGGAAACCCTCAGTCTCTTTCACCCTTCAAGAAACCCCCCAAATCTGAAACGAGCATAACGCTGGCAAAATCTACCAACAAAGTAACCACTGAAACAAACAGTCAGTGTTAAAAAGAATATAAGGCCATTCCCAAACAGTTTCTTTTTAGGCAGTCTAGACAGTGTGGCAGCCCTAACAAGGAGAATTTAGCTTTCCCAAGCTATAACATTTTTTTTTAGCAGCCAAAAAGCTCTATATACAAGAACATACAGCCAAGTTTTATTTTGTCAGTGCTGTTAATTTTTTATACACAGTGAAATAAATCGTGAAGCTGTAGGTGTTAGTGAAGCCTGAACACAATGAACAGGACAGGTGGGGAAACTGTCTCTCCTGGCCTCCAGGACTCTACAGTTTAACTCTGTGATCCATACACTGAAGCCTGACTGAAATCAACTTCTGCTGAAGACAAGATTTGACTTGTCCTTAGAGGAGAAACTCCAGAAACTATAGCAGTCTGAACACTTTATTTGCTCCCCAGGGAAAATATATTGAGAACCTGTAGCTGTGGGATAACTCATCTACTCACAATGTATGAGGGGCTGGAAATTCCTCCATTCTGTGAAAATAGGACATGTCTCCTAAGTATCTGGAAAACAGACACAGTGGTTTTCCATAAGGCAAAGTTTTGCTTCTGTAAACCAGAATGAATAAAAATGGAAATGCAGGGATAAGAATGAATGCTGATTTCTAGAAAACTGGGAGACTGCAAATATAATTGTCTGAAAGATAACACACAGAAGCAGTACATCTTTATGTAGTGGTTGATATACCTATAAAATTGATTTTTTTTAAATAGAGCTTAACACATGTAAACAGTCCATAGGGTAAATTCTTATTAGTTGGAAGCTTGATCACTAAAAGATGAACAGTCAATCAGTAGAAACACTACAGGACCAGACATCATTACATGAATGGCAGATGGCCCGAGCAGCCTTGCAAACTTTATGAAAGTTGTTTTCCATCTGAATGAAAATGAAGAGAAAATGTAATGAAATGAGGTTGCTGCTTCACAATCTATGGGTTGTATCCAGCTCTTGCTGAAGCTGATGACAGTTTTGTTCCATGTATAGTGGCCACCTGCTGTAAATGCTTAGCTGAATTTCAATTTTAGCTGTATGTTAGGGAAGAATCTGGGAAGGATGTGGCTCAAGGCTTTCTTTAGAGCAAGGCATTCAATCTGACTTGCCAGCCCCACAAAAAATACGACTAATTCATATTTCTGGAGTTTTATTTCCTTCAGGATAATAGTACATCTGCTCCTATGTGCTTGTTCAGCACATTATTACCCTGGCTTGGCTGGTGTCCCTGGGCAGTGCCCTCTGACAGATGGCATTAGTAATATTAATGATGAGAAAGAAAGATGACTATTGGCATTAGCTTCCTGCTCTGTGGAGAGCCTGAAGGTGTGCAAAGGACTGGAAAGGGGGTAGAGGGTACTGGTACTCTCTTTCCTCTGGGTCAGGATTAAGGCTGCTGAGGAGGATAAAACTGGTCATGTGCTGTGCATGGAGCATAAGTCCAGAGAGTTTTAGGTCCTGTCCATTACAAGCACCACATTTATTTGTGGTGTAGCAACAGTAGCAGTGGTAGTTGTAATAGAAGCACCCATAGTTGTAGCAGTAGTAGTAATAATAACAAATTGTTATAACAAATTAACTGACTGCCCTTTTTCAAGGGAGTTGCTATCATTTGGGCAGAGAAAAAGGAGGTGTCTGGGGTGTATGGGGTCTTCTAGCTCCACCACACTAATTGCCCCTATTACTGTTATTATTAATCTGTTTGGTTATTTCATTAATCTGTTTGGCTACAGCTAGAGTTAATGTTTAAGGCAGTTTTTCTGTTGTGTAGTTCCTCTGACTGGGACTCCTCCAATTTCTGGAGTATTACCTCAAAGCAGCTTTTGCAGCAGCTTTGAGAATACCACCATTGAGATATGCATAATATGTTATTTACTGAGAAATTCCTAAAGAAAAATCCTGCCCTTTAAAATAAAGTTTACTAGACCTCGGCAAATAGATTTAGAAACATTACAGCCAGAGCATTTTGATCTACATGAAAAGATTCCTTTTTTTTTTTT
>VXBB01020320.1:289722-315491 GCA_013399915.1 Illadopsis cleaveri | reverse complement strand
ACTACCATAGCATCTTTAAGATTTCTCTGTTTTGTCACTGCTACCACCTTCTTCAGCCTCGACCTTTTCTCCTAGGGACCAGACACAGCATTCAGGGATCTGGGGACCCTTCTCTTTTTGTGTGAAATTACTGGCAGGTATCTTGGTGGTCCCGGGACCCATCATATATTTAATCTGACTCTCCCCTGTGTGCCAACACAGGGATTGTTATTAGACCTCTCTGTCTGCCTCCTTTTCTTCTCACCAACTTGTCTGATTGCAGTGGCAGATAGTTTTTTTTCCAGAAGAGTGAGTTACAGAGTGTGTATGCATTGCTTTCTTTTAGGTAAGAGGTGGTTTCAAGAGTGACACAAAGTCCTTCTTCCCAGTTTTATATCTGTGCTAAGGCAGCTTTCCTCTCTTCAGTGTTTCACTTGTCTTTGACAATATGTATTCCAAAGCATCCTGTCTCTATGTGCCAGCCTATTCCAGCAATGCTGTGGACTGAGTATGATTTAATCTACAACTAAACCAAAAATGTAATGAAGAAAATGCATTTAAACTGACAGAAATTCTTTTAGTTCAATCCCAAATGAGATATTTTGGTTTAGTTTTGTGCTTTTCCCTCATGCTTTAAAAAATAAAATGTAGCTAAAGTTTGTCTTGAAATACAGTTAGAAGAATACTACTTATATATAGCATATGACACACTTCCAAATTTTGAAATATTTGGATTGTTCCAGTATTAAAATTAATATAGTAGAATTTCCTTACACACACACAAACACACACACACAAAATCTATTTATTTTCATCTGTAAATATTTCTGCATTTTGCCAAAAAAATTCAAGTATTGTCAGTCCAAATAATGTTTTTTCTTAGTGAACAAATGATGCAAATAACAAAATACATCTCATTTTAAGCACATCTTCTATTTCAGGTATGCATTATAAATAAAATTGTGTTTGCTTTCAATTTACAATGGATCTAATACATAAAAGAAAACATAAAAGAAAACATAAAAGAAATTAGGGCAGATCTCTCACAGAAAATTATACTAGAAGTTTATATTATACTCAAATTTAGTTCAAATACTTCCACTTTGCCTTCTGTGTGCTGGGGGCATGTACCAGGAAATGGCAAATGGCAGTCTTTGTTTTTTATGCTCTGTACTCACCTGTTCTTGTGCCATCATTGCACTGTGCTGTTTTCCACTTCTGTTGGCTTTTTGAAAATCCCTCTTGTGTTGGGTGTCCGACAATATGACAAGACAGTTAAACCAAAAGAAAAGTGATAGTGTGTAATGCTGCACACACCCAGCAGCTGCCATGTCTATGATTCTGCAAGCTGAAAAGAGGTGACTGGGGAATGCAAAGTTAAGGTACTGTCTCTAACTCTTCTCTTACACCAGCAGGCACCATAAAATTCAGATGCAGTAGAACGGAATTTTAAGTCATTGTCTGTCTAGCCACAGGAAATTTAAACCTGTTAATGGGAGCAAAGCTTCCTTAACACTTTCCCCAGATAATCAAGTTTAGTAGAATCTAAAATGCTTTAAAAGGAGGACATGAGTTTTTAAAGAGGTGGATGAGCAATTTACTCAGCTTTGGGGAAAAGATGCTCAAATCTCATTCATAAAGCAGCCTCCAATAAATAAGATGCAGGAAATTAGGAGTTATTCCTATTAAAAACACAGAGCAAAGTTGCTGCCATGCATAAGAATAAGGTGATGGGTTAAACCTGAGGTCATGCTGCAATTATTTTTCCTGAGGTACTAAGCATCTCCAAATCATCATCCAATATTCATGCCAATATGCTGCAATTAGAGACATGACTAAGTAGCAATACACAGACCATATTGAGGGAGCAAAAACTGCAGATACTTCTGAAGAAAACTTCTCTTTACAAGTGCAACAAGAAGGTCTTCTCCTGAGTGCATCAATTTCAATTAGGATACCAAGTTAAATTTTCAAGTACACAGACTGATATTTTTTTCTCTTGAGAGGACTGATATTGCTAAAGCAAAACAAACCTTCTCCTTCTCCTTCATCCTTCTCCAGGATGAACGTAACTGAAATGGGCAGCTTTTGAGGTAATAGATTGTCCTATGTATTAGAAGCTGAACCAGTATAGTTGCTTTTAAAATATCACTCTGTAGTTACTCTATTACCTACGTTCTCTATAGCTACATATGGAAATGTGTGT
Organism: Illadopsis cleaveri; assembly: GCA_013399915.1. Lineage (NCBI taxonomy): Eukaryota > Metazoa > Chordata > Aves > Passeriformes > Timaliidae > Illadopsis > Illadopsis cleaveri. The sequence continues at coordinate 313,306 of VXBB01020320.1, read as the reverse complement.
GTGTCTTTCTCTGATGATTGAAATAGTGTGCTTTTCCATGGTTATTGGTGAGCCACAAATCAACCTATTATGAGTCTGTTATCTCACATGAATGCCATTAGAAATCAAATGATGCACCCACAGCTGGCGTGTCAGGAAGTGACAGTGCATGCTAAGTTTGTAGAGTGTAGGTGACCCACCCTCTCTTCCCATGGAGATTTTCAGTATTTCAGTGTGAGTGGCCTTGTAGAAAAGAGTTGGTTGTTCTAAGAAGCCCTTAATCTTGGTGTAAAAGGGTGAAACTTCACACACTTTGAGAGATTTGCACCCAATTACATTACAGCTGAACCAAAGTTATTTTTTGAACTCAAGTCTGGTAGAAAATTTTCTTTGTTTACTGGTCTGGTTTTGGGGAAGAGAGAGTTTATTGATTCATCCATACAACAGATTTTGCAGATTCTGTTTGCTGTGTTCTGGAGATAATAACGCTCTGAAACATTACTGGAAGGTTGTGGTAAAACTCCTGGGACCAAACTCCTCAAATCTTCCTGCCTTGCCCATAGCAGTTTATTTTGTTGTTTGGATCTGCCAGGATGCATCGCTGGAGCAGAGGCCACAGGTCAGTGGACAGCAGGAAGTGGTAGCTAGGAACAGTGCTCCTACTTTTACTTGCACAGTTCCTGCAATATTGTTGTGAGTGTGGAAATACTCTGCATGCGAAAGGTTTGAGGCTTGTTAACACGAGGAGCAGTCAGCAGAGAGCAACTGGTGCAGCTGGGCCAGTTATAGCTGGCTTTGGAGAGAGGCAGAAGGCAGATGTTCTGCTGATGGGGTGCTTAGTGCAACCGATGTGTGTCCTTCCCTATTCCTAATTGTCAGCACTGGAGCATCCATATTAATAGCCTGCTGCCAACTGTTCCTAAGAAAATCCATGAGAATTGCTATTCATACCTGCTCTGTATGTGCAACTGTGGCCCTGAAGTAGCAAAAGAGAGTGAACAAAATGTATGTGGGCCTGTTATGCAAATGTGCTTTCTGGAAGTACAGATTAGCTTATATCTTATTCATCAGCAGTAAGTTAAACATAAGATGGAGGAAGGATCTCCTCATCCAGATCTCCTCTGTCTGATATTGCAGTCTTTATAGAGATTTTTCAGGTAAAAAAAATGCTCAAAAATAAGCATTTGTGTAATATCAGGCAGCATTTATGATGCAAAAGAGACTTTATTTTGACAATACCAATATTTTCCATAATTGGTAAGACCGCAAAAGTACGTACTTGACTGAACTCTTGAGTGGCAAGTATTTTACTGGTAGTAAACAAGATCATCAGAGAGGCATTCACAGGATGAGACCAAATCAGTGAGCGAGCAGCAGATGGGGCTTGAGATTCAAAAATGAAGAGCACAAGTGACTTCATCTCCTAAATCTATTATTGATTAAACCATGAACAGTCAAGACTCTTAATTCACTCACGTTTAGTGCAGCAGCCCTTGGCTGCCAAGCTTAGAGAGTAAGCAACCTAGCAGGAATTAGAGAAAAGAGCTGGATAACAAAGTATATGCAGACAAAGTCCAACCATACCATCGTTATTAATATTAACTCATGCACTGCTGAGGCCATTTGCACCGATACTAAAATCAGAGAATAAAAAAAAATCTGTGGCAGCAATGGTGGCAGCACAAATACACAAATGTCACAAACTCCTTCTGAGTAACTGATCTCTTGAGTACTGCTATCTGCAACATCACCTTTTACTCCTTCCTACTGCAATGCTCTTTCTCATCCCTGTAGTGGCTGATGCACATCTATCATCTGAAAGTGATGCTTTGATTTTGTTTGTCCCTCTCAGCACTTAGTCCAAAGTAACAGACTTTCTTTCCTAACATCTTGGCTTCTTTTCTTTTTTCCTTTCTCTTTTTTTTTGACACAGCTGGTTTTTGGGGGGACTCTAAATTTTGTCTCTCAGTCTTTCCTACTTCCTATTCTACCATGTGAACAGGGAAATTTGACCCAACAAAGCCACTGAATATGCAAAGACAGTGCGTAGGATTGAACTCTTATTGTTCTGTGCTCCTTCTTCCTGGATGATAAGGTTCCTGCTGACTTTGAGGGATTTTCCTAAGGGCAGTCAGTAGCATCAGTAGGCTTTTGAATTGCAAGATGCTACATCATGCTCCTCCTGAAAATTTGCTGTCCTCTTACTTGCAAATTGTGGACTGAATCTGAGCTCTTCAGGGACAGCACTTCTGCCCTGCTCCTCTACCTAACAGTGATTGTAGAGCAGGTCTTGGGAAAGCTGTTGCACTGTGACAACCTCAGTCCATTGCTCAAAAAACCCCCCAAAAGCCTGGCTCCATCTTCTTTACTCTCTCCACCAAGAATTTATCCACTTGGATAAGATTCTCCTCAGCCTTCTCTTCTCCAGAGGATTAACAGTCCCAACTCTCAGCCTCTTCTTGTCTCAAAATGCTCCAGCTGCTTAACCATTTTATAGCCTCTTCATGGAGTTCCTCCAGCATGTCCATGTCTCTCTTCTACTGAGGAGCCCAGCACTGGACACAGTACTTCAGATGTGGCCTCTCCAGGGCCGTGCAGTGGGGCAGAGGTCACCTCCCTTGACCTTCTGGCAATGATTTTGCTCGTGCAAGGAGGTTGTTGGCTTTCTTTGCTGTGGGGGCACATTACAGCTCATAGTTGTCTTACCATCCACCAAGACCCAAAGTCTTTCTCCGCAGAGCTGCTTTCCAGCCAGCTGGTCACCAGTGTATACTGGTGCCTGGGATTATTTCTTATTGTTCAATTGCCTTGACATTTTCCCTTGTTGACCTCCATGAGGCTCCTGTCAGCCCATTTCTCCAGCCTGTCAAGGTCCCTCTGGATGGAAGCATGAACCTCTGGTGTATCAGCCACTTCTCCCAGTTTTGTAGCATCTGTGAACCTGCTGAGTTCTCTGACACTCTCTCCCATCATCTGGTCCTCAATGATGATGTTGACCAGCACTTGGCTCTGTGTCAATCCCTTGGGCACATCGCTAGTGTCTCCAGCAGGACTGCATGCTTCTGGTCACAGCCCTCTGGATCTGTCCACACAATCAATTTGTCTACATATACTTTTTCAGCTATGTCTGTTTTAAGCTCAAGTGATAAATACTGCAGTTTCCAGATGGAAGGTCCTATCTGGAGCTGGAGAACCACTGGCTATGCATATTGCATGGAGAAGTCGATGCAATCAGCCATGGGAGTGCTTTTGATTCTGTGATAAATAAGACAGCAAAGGCCCTTTTCAGCTTCCAAGAGCACTTAATCCAAACAGAGCATGACCTGATCTACCCGCAAACCGTTGTCATCATATTCTGCACTCTGTTTTGCCTCAAGGGATGGTTACATCTAGCTCCCTGCTAGACACACTTGGCCATGTTGATTCTGCTCCAGTTCTTAAGAGGTCAGGTCTTTAGGCAAGCGCTAATAATTGCCAGTAGTGTCCAGAGATTTATGGGTTTGTTCTATATCTTGTAGGCTTCAATCCTTTGCACTTGTTCAGAAACTCCTGGGATGGCTAGATGAGCTGCTTTGTTTTTTGGACTGGGCTCTTTTTTCTCTCCCATCTAAATTTATTAACATGATTTTCAATTACTTTTAGAACCCTGAAAGTAATTTATTTTTAATTATCTACACTATGTAGCTGTAACTTGCTAAATAATCAGGTCAGTTTAAGGTCTCTCTCTGAAAATAAGTATTACAGTCTTGGAAAGGCTCTCAATCTAGTTCTAGTATTGCTATTAATTCTAATTAAAATAATACTTAGTATTTATCTAGCAGTTTTATGTCTGGAGTATTTCGTAAACATTTACTGATTCGTTTTCATATAATTATTGCAAAATAGGCAGGAAATAACAGTAAAAAATCTGTAGCACCGAGCAAAAAAGAAGAAAATCACTTATCTACAATAAAAGGAGTTCAGGAGCGTGTATTACCCATAGACTCATTTTCCTGGAAGTCTGTATAGCTCCCTGCACATGCATGAGGACCCACTGTACAGCAGCAGAAACCACACATCCTTGGCAGTGCATAAGCAAATGCACACTCTGTCTTCTCTCAGCAGGGAATAGAGAGCAGAGAAGTTCACATCATCAGGTTCAGTTTGAAAAAAAGAAATTTAACCAACCTAGCATGAGGATTTAGAGAGACAATAGGTCTCCCCATCTTGATTCAGAGTAGTAAAAAGAATTGGATTCCTCAGCATATGGTTAAACACCAAGGGAAAAGGACTAAACAGACAAGATTGGATTGAAAGGAAGAGAATAGATCTGAAATTCAAATTAGGGAAGCAATGCTAAGTCCTTGGCCCTGTTACCAGATTTGACATTGACAGAGATTAGTCTTGGCACCATCAGTAATGAGAGAGTTGGGGTGCTTTTTAAGCTAAATTTGCTGCCAATATCTAAAAGATTTGCCATCCATGGATGAGCACATTGTGTCAGAAGGCCAAGAGCTATTAATACAGTCACCACATAATGAGTGGGGAAGACCAAAGGAGCAGCTTGTGTAAGATTAAAGGCAGTTCCAAGTCAACACCATTTCTGCAGTGTTACAGTTCTGTGGATCAGCTACAGCTGAAGTCTGGAACTCCATTGCAAAACATCAGTGATGCAAAACCACTAATCAGCACATTGGCCAAAAGACACCCAGGAGGCACATGCAAATTATTTCCTCAGGAAAAAAAATAAAAAAGAGATTGATGGCTCTGCTCCTTGGGAAAGAATGATGCCAGTATGACAGTTCCAGGTATGAGACAGATACACAGTCTGATCACCAGCCACCAGAAAAGGTGATGAAGAAGCCATTGCCAAGTGCTTCTAAGAGCTGTGTCATTAGTGGACCATGGGCCGAAGCTTTCCTAGGACTTTGGCTGTAAATGAGAAAAAGTTCCTCAAAGTGTATGTTGCTTGCAAATGGCTCCAGGGGGCCCACACAGCCAAAGGAAGCATGAAGCAGCATGAAGGCAGAGAAACCATTCTTGTCCAGGACTGGCCAGTTTTCAAAGGTGTAATGACAGGAGACATTGCCACGTAAAGGATAGGCTGGGTACATGCAAGAAAGGATGTTGTTTAGTGCAGTTATTCCTGCTGTCATGAGATAGACTGCTACTGAAACAAGACAGAAGTACATGGCATGAAATACTGGTTGTGAGTGGGCAGGAAAGAGTGGAAGGGGTATACAGACAACAGAAAGGAATGTTGGAAGCACAGTGCAGTCTCAGCATATTGTCTCCACTCACACACCAAATGAGAAACCCTTCTTTACTTTTACAGACTATTGGGACCATATTTAGACAGGACCTGTGATAAGAAAGGAGCATTTTCAGTTGGAAAAGTTTAAAAACAATCTGATGGCTAAAGCCCTGAAGAGTCCAGTTCATTGCCTTCTACTCTGGTGGGCACTTGCAGCGAGACCCTGGCTTGAATACAGTGTTAGGTTCCTACCCTATGTCATCAGAAAACCCACAAACCTCCGAAAATATCAGCTCAGCACATTATTTTTCCATTTTCCTTTCTTAAGGAGCTGTGCATAGTTATGAATTTCCAATCCCTAGTTGTGGATGCCCCAACACACTAAGTGTTAAAGGACAGCTTGGATGGGGCATTGAGCAGCCTGATCTATTGAAAGATATCCCTGAACATGGCAGGAGTTTGGATCTAGATGACCTTTAAGGTCTCTTCCAACCTGAACCATTCTATGATTCTATGATTCTATGACACCTGCTTCAGCCTGAATGAGTAGTTCAGGAGTCTGGCATTTGCAGGAAAGAAACTCAATTCATTTCACAAGCAGAATGTTATTATGGCAGAAGAGCAAAGTCACTGGAACCTTTAATAAGAATCTGCAGCAGTCACAGCAAGGTAAACAATATAGAAGCTTAGTCTACATGAATTTCTGGGTTAGTGCCCATGGAAACAAAAATCTGCTGGAGCACAACGAATATACTATTCATTGAAAGCACTGAGTCATCTTTCACTCAAGGTATCTCCACATGGTGTGCAGCGTGGATGAAAAGGTTGTCTCCGTCCTGTTCCCAGTGCTCTGTTCTGTCAGATTTCCTTCAGTTTTGTAGTTAGGTCAGGAGCTGCACTGACTTGCAATAGGTCCTGCTAAGGTCATCTGTCCTAAGCCTTCACGGCTAGTAGCATGTGGTGACTCAAGGGCACCATTTCCTACATTTATTCTACATGGACATTGCCTTCCCACTTCTCATGGGTACCAAGCCAGCACTGGTTACACAGACTCCTGCTCTCCTACCAATTCAGTAGAGTTCACTGCCAGCCTCATACAGGACATTGCTTGATAGTTTATTGAGTAATTGAAGATTTAAGGTAAATGCTTTGGTCCCATAGGAAAACTTCAGCCACTCCCCTCATGCACTTCACATGAACCAGCCTGTGCAGAGGGGTCTTCTCAGCCAAGTACAGGTGGGGGTTCCTCAGCCTCTGTGTGCAGCACACGGCCTGAGCTGGGGCCACTGGAGCAATGACTCTTGTTCACTTTGACTGTTCAGGTTAACTTGTAACACTCAGAAAATGGTCTTCTAATATCTGATTTTAAGGGGTGATGGGTGGAGTTTTTCAAGGTCATACCTTATAGACAGGGGCACATGCTGCAGGCTCTCCTATCACGGGGGCTGTGCTGGGGAGGGTCACAGGCCACATATATGCCTGCTGAAATCAGCAGCACACTGCCCTCAGACATGTGAAAGCAATGATGGAGAAACTACAGAGTGACAAATCTCCACCCCTATCCAGTCAGTGAAAAACACTGTGCCCTTGCTCAGAAAAATTTAAGAAAGAAACCAGCAGCGGCCATCTTTTGGGGTTAAGGATTGGGCTGGATGATCATAGAGGTAATTTCCAACCTTTACAATTCTGTGAGAAGACAATTGATGCCAAAAAGGGTAGTGACATCCATGAGGAATGTGGCCGTGGATGATCAATGCTGAGGCAGGGACACCCCTGAGGGACTGCAGCCATGAGCAACCCATGCCAGGACAAGAACATCTAGAGGGACTGTGACTGTAGGTGACAATGTGGTGGGGGACAGGGGAGAGAGATATTTCTGTAGCCTTTAAAAATCTAGTATTTATCTTGTTTTCATTAATACACAGAGAAGTCAGTGGATTTTTTTTTCTGATTGGCAAGAAATTACCTAAAGTATGATTCTCCAAAGTAAGAGTTTTCTGCCCATGGTAAATACCCTTACTATATCTCATTCCAGGGTTGTCAGTGGTATCCAAAGTAAAACAAAAGTGATAATAGTAAGGATAATGACAACACTGAAACAGATTCTGGATTCAGAATAATCAAGGCAGAGTGAAGGACATATGGTAGCATAAACCCTATCCACTTCCCTTAAATTTCAATAAACTTAAATAAACAACTAACTTATTATTTATTTATCTCATACCATTTCAAATATACATAGATATATTTATGTATGTATGCATGAACACATGGGTGTCTTTGAAAATATTTATATGTATATAAAATAATTTCTATTATACATTAGCATAGTTTATTAAATATCAGCATTTTTATACACAAATTTTATATACAACTTTGCACATAAAAATAATCTAATCCATATGTATTATACATATATACTAGATACAATATAACAGATCATAAACAATCAAAAGATTAAGCTATATACTTTATGGGTTAATATACCGCTGCTCAGCCAACCAGTCTGCATCTTTGACAGACAATAGCTTTCTCCATTAAAATTCAGATAATTTTGAACTTTAAGCCTATCTTAATAAAAGCTTGAGAAACTCCTGAAATTTGATGGAGGATTATTGTTTGTTTCTTTTTTAAAAAATCAAAATTTTTATTAAGTGTGTTTTTCCATATACATACATGTGTTCTCATGGCGGAAAGAAAATCAAGAAGGTGCTTTAAAATTTTTTTATGAACATCAAGGGGGAATCTGTTTCTATCAGCAGATTTTGCTCTTCAACAGTCACCATTTCTGCTGATTTCTTAGCTTAGGAACCATGCGAGAGCTCATGGCTAGTCCTGTCCAGAACCTGTCGATGAGAAACGATGGAGTCCTGGGGACTACAGGAGCCCTTGGGCTGGCCCCATGCAGGAGAGCAGCAATGGACCAGCAGCACAATGAACCCATTACGTGAGAAAAATTTATACTTAAGAAAAACTGATTGAAGAGTCTTCTTGCAATACATTTGAGGACATTTTGCCCTGCTATGTAGCATGATGCCATCTTTTCTTTACAATATTTCTGTTCACTTTTCATGACCTAACGTAACATAATTCCTTAATCATGACAGTTTGACACCATATCAAAATTTATGGCTAAGTGTACTTTTCATTGAAGTCAACCCCCTGCTGGTATGCCAGTGGCCATGAAAAGAAAATGTTCTCTTTCACTGCAGAAAAAAGGAAAGGTGTCTGCAAAAGAATGAATGATCTACCTATCAAACTGCATTTTAAATCTGTACTTTTAATGTGATGGGGTATTTTAAGTGATTTATTTTCCTTTTACTCTCTCTTGCTAATTGGTTGTTNAAAAAAAAAAAAGAAAATTAAGTAAAAGGAAGGAGAAGTGTTGATCGGAGAACAGATTTGATTTCTCACAGCACAGTCATGCTGTGGTTAGTTATCCACCTCCCCAAAGGCATGCAAAGACTATTCAAATACACCCTGGCTGAGGGGAACCTTTCACACCTGTTTATAAACAATATAACTACGTCCACACTGCTGCCCATTTGGTGCTGGGTGAAATGTTATGATAGTCAGATAGACTTAAAAGGAATGGCTGGAAAGATAAAGTAGAGAGATGTGTAGTAAAAACAGAGTCACATTCAAGCTGTTTACAGTAACATTGGTTGAGGGTTTGGTTTTCCTTTTAATGCCTTTTTTTACTGAAATGTTACAGTGAAAAAAGCTGTGAAGAGCTGGGGCAGCTCCATGTGACATCTCATTTTACTTCTGGATACCAAGAGAGATGAATGTATGTGAGCCCCCAGCATTCTCATTTCTATTGCCATTCCTCCAAAATTGAAATATCCTGTACAATAACTTATTCTTTATGGCTTAATTTCCTTCCGCCCAAGAAGCCAATCAGAAACATAAATGGACAAAACCACCATAATACTGTATGCGTATTATATCACAGCCATATTATTCTGAATTTTTGCTGGTTTTGCCTAAGGATCAATGGATAACTGAAACACAACAGGAAATATTTTGTTTGCTTCTTAAGGAAAAACAGAACCACCCAATTGCTAATAAAAAACAGTATATGCTGTTCTGTGAATGCATTCTATTGTGGCAATTAAGTATTGAGTAAATAATAAACATCTCAAAGCAAACCTTTTACAGCCCACATAACAGAATGAGTTACAGAATGATCTTTTACAATAGGAAAAAGTGCTCCATTATCACTGGAAGCAACATAAAATAACCAATGTTACAATTCAATTCCTGATGCTTTCTCAGCACTCCAGTGGAATATTATTTAAAAGGAAGGAATTCCTCCAATTGAGAGTGTGGAAACCAGTATTTTCAAGACTCCTCAAATTCTTATGCTGTACGAACCCAAGGAAACAGAAAATATTCTCTGCATCCATCAAAGGTGGTGGTGTTTGTCCTCTTTTTAATCAAAGGGCCTTGAGAGCTATTTTGCTTCATAAAGGTATCCAGCAAATGAATACTTCTGTAATCAGAGTACAAAAGACATTGACTGTCCAGCTGGCAGAGTAGCTGCTCTTTAATTAGTCCAGCCTACAAGGTGGATGGTGCTCTGTGACACTGTTGGCTGCCGTGGGAAGCATTGCTTGTGCTGAAGTCAATGCTACTAATGACATCTGCTGAGCCAGGTTTCATCTCTCAAGGACAGCTTGTTGTTTGCAAAAACACACCAACATTTCAAGCTGCCTTGGGACAAGATCTCTCTTTCAGTGAACCCTGAGCCTTGCAAGCCAGAGATCCCAGCTCATGGGGACATAACCCTTTGGGTTTCTGAAGCTTGTACCTCCATATGAATGCTTTCCTTGGGAAGATGCCTGCAGCACTTAGGTTTGCAGTTTGGCTATAGCATGTAATGAGTGAACAGGGTCACAGACAACACAGGTTGTCTTCTGGAGACTATGTTTTCTGTTTTTATTGAGTACTTTGGTTGGGTAGACAATTTTCATGGCTTATTTTCCGGCATGTTTGTCGAGAGTTTTGTTTGACCAGGAATGGCTTCCCTGGGTTGCGCTGTGTATCACTAATCAATAAGACAGACACAGAGACATAATGTGGAAATGGATTGATGCCTGTGAGGAGGGAAGAATGTGACTAATTATTGCTAAGCCACCTGCTGCCACAGCCGGATTGGAACATCCCCGCTGTTTGCCGCTAAGTTTAGCAGCCGATTGCTAGGTGTGAAGGCTTTCTGCCAGCAGTGCAAATGCCCGGCACAGAAGGGTGCCTTCTCCATAGCATATCCCATGGCTTGTACTTTTGTAGATAAACTGGTCTCAAACTATCAGCCCAGGTGCTGCTAGCAGGATAGGTGTACAGCTCACCTCATTTGCCTGGCTTTTAGCAATTAAAATTAAAAAGCAAAAAAAAAAAAAAATTAGCAATTTTAGCAGTTTTGAAGGCAGTTTGAAACTGAGCTGGAGACATGGCTGTGACCTGCAGTGCCAGCACTGACCTTGCTATACAGATATACCTGCAGTATGCTCTGTTGCAGGAAAGTAGTTTTGAATCATGTTTACATCTGTAGGTTGTGAGATGCTTGACAAAGACTGCCACAATTACCACCTTTTCCAAATGGGAAGACTGAAGTAGGGACACAGTAGCAGCTACTTTTGCTCATCAAGAAAACAGTGGTAGAGGCTGAAAACAGACCACAGTCATTTGCAAAATCCCTCCTCCATGCACTTTTCCCTAGTATCTCTGGGTGCTTGCTTCTTCAATTTTTCTGGAAAAGTAATTTGATCTAAGAGAAAAGACATGACACTTGAATAATTTTTAAAGCTAGTGATGTTGTTTACACCATCTCTAGACCTACAAAGCCCAGTGATCAGTTTGGCTACCCCCAGGTACCTTGCACTTCAGTTTTTGGCTGGTTTGTTCTTGGACATAAGTGGTTCTCCTGCCTGTAGCAACTGTATTTGTAATGCTTTGATATATTACATTTTCTAGGGTCCTCACGGTCTTTGGACAAACTGCCCCTTCCTTCTCTGCTTACTGAAAAATGGAGCTTTTAGCTCTTCTCCCAGGATCAACATGTGGCTGGGATTCCCTGAATGCACTGAATAAATCACACTGATTTCTCTAGTGGTTTTGAGCACCTGTCTTTTTAATATGATTGCTATTCTGATGCATGGAAAAATCTGCCAGCTCAACATTAGTCTCACGGTAGCTGTTTGTTTTTTTCCTTTCAAATCAGACTGGCTACATGTCAATCTGGAGAGTACACTGTTTGCCTGCCACTGTGAAATATTTAATTTGCTATTCTTCTTCTTATGCTTCCTCCATTTCCAAATGGACAAACAGACCAACAGGCAGGAAGACCTTCACTTGCTCATGTGGAAATACGTAAGACTCTTTGGGAAAAGAGTGTGATATTTCATATTTCAAATACCTTACATTTTGAATTTCCTGCTTAAAATCCCTTTGAAGTTCATTTTAATTGGATTAGATGTGGAAATTAATTATCAACAGTTAGAGACAGCTTTACCTCCTCTGAGCCTTGCTCAGATGTTAATGAATTAAGGATAGTTTCTATCTAATTTGGATTAGGTGACTAAACAACTCAAGAAAAGGCATTTCTATATATAGTGTCTCATTTTGTCACTGCTGGGTGAAGTACCTGCTGGGAGATGGCTGAGGTTTAAGGACTTGTGCAGTGAGGATGCTCACTTCTGCAGCATGAAGTCATTAGGGTTTACTCGAAGTGGGTTTTCTTGCCATGGTGCTGGAAACAGTTGGGCTCTATCTCTCTCTCAATACACAGGCGGCTGCACCAAATGACTCAGAGGAACAGCCAAAAAGCACAGACAGCATGTACCAGGGTAAGATGGGCATATTAAGGTGGTAAATACGTTCAGCCATAATCAATGGTTCACTGCTGGTGGGTTAAACAACCCACCTCCTTGCTGAAGGATTTTATTTGACAGCAAGGTTATAGTGAAACACAGAAATCCAATATCCTTTCTATAAAATACAGATGGAGAAAAAAATTATGTGGACTAGAATTACGGCTTCATATCACATTTAGTTTGTCCTTTGCTTGGATTGGTAGGCTGTGTTTCAAAGCTTTATAATTGATATCGCTCATAACACTAGGGGAAAAGAGAAGGAGGGCAGGCTATAAACTAAGAGATTGGAGCTGTAAGACAAGCATATTGTAAAGCGACAATAGGGAACAAGGAGGTTCAGGGATCACTAGAGGGCAGTCAGCTCTCCAGCAAGGATAATCGAGAAAGGGAGACATGAGCTTGTGGGGACACAAAAGCAGCATGGAGGAAAGCAGCTGTAAAGCCATAAAATTCTAGAAATTGTGTCAAATTTGCTTTGCTATGCACCAGGAATCCCAGGGCAGGCAATGCTCTCTCTCAAAAGTGGTCTCATTGTGTCAATAGATCCACTGACATGAGGAGGGCAGGTAGGATTGATCTGTGCACATACAAAGCAAGGAAGAGAAATGAATTCCATTTAAAAGAAAAAAGCTTAGAAAGAAAATTTGCCAAGTCTTTCAGTCTTGTATTGGGATGTGAATATGTGGGAGTTCAAACTGGAAACCCAATTAATTTTTAGATACAGATTGCACACGTTAATGTTACTTAGCTGCACAGTACCAGTGCAGGAATGCCTTATCTTTTAACAAGACTGAAAACAGTAGAGTGTCTGACTGTCTCCAGAGCTTATTAATGTTGTTTATTATTCCTATTGCACTGCTCATGGTGCATATGCCTGTGCTAACTTCAGCAGAAAAGGAGAGGTATCCCCAGTCCTTAAGCTGATACTCAGGAATACATTAAAATAATGTGAATTTGGGATCACATCAGAATCTCTATTCCATGGTTATGTTATAAGAAGGCAGAGATTTTGAAACTGAGCATCACAGATCAAACAATAGCTATGGTTTAGTTCACTTGCCCTTTTCCAATTCATATGAAACTCTTTTCCACATTAGCACTCATTTAGAAAAATGGCAAACATGGCTCAGTTCTCCATGCAGTTTAATTTCTAATTTTAAGGGAGTCAGGATTGATTATGTTCCTACATGACAACAAAGACCATAGAATTACATTGAATAACATGCTCTTGCATCAGTATTGCACATTTGTTGTTCAACTAGGGGCCACATTTTTTAACCTGTGGTGTCATAATTTCAAGTAGATGGTCACAATGAGAAAAGGAAATGGTTAACATTAGTCCTGTAATATTTTTTTGACTGCTAAGTCAAACTTGTCTTCCTTGTGGGAATAGAAATGAATATTTTTAGCAAGTCATCTAGACTTGCTTAATGATTTAGAATGATGGAGAAGTAACTGATTTGTCTGGTCATTTGCTTCTTCAGCATTACTCCAATAGGCATCACTCTGAGACAGGGATTTAGAGGCACAACGCATAAAACCTTGGAAGAAGAGTACACCGAGAAACTACTTCCCTGAGAACACCTGTCCCCTTGGAGGTCTTATCTTGGAAATAGACAAAAACTTCTTGACTTGGAAAATTTGGTGCCTCTTTCTCATTTTTCCAGATGTATCCTTTTCTTGACCCTGAAGTGTGCTTTTATCCCATACACTTAATATTCTGTCCTTGGTTCCATTCTACACTTAACTAGATGGCTCTTCTATGCTTTCTCCTTGCAATATAACTCATTGAATTTGAGTAAGTCTACAATCTTCTCAACAAAAAACCAAAGGTGGTACATCTTCAGCCTGTCATGCTGAAATGCATTTTGCAGGCTTCATATCGATTGTGTTTTTCTCTGAACTCTGACTTTTTTTTTACATCACTTTTTTCAAAAACAATGACAACAAGATTAGACCAGATAGCCATGACATTTTTTCCCAATGATTGAGAAAGGAGAAGCTTCCCACACTTATATGTAAGAAATGTATCAGTGTCCCCACAAGCACACAGCCCTAGAGGAGTTGGGAGTAACTGCTAAGAGATAAAGATTAGTTGTTTATCTAATAAGACATCCAAGCTCTCCTCCAAGTAATTTCTTTGCAGGACAATTGTCTAGCCCATTTGCTCCATGTTCTTTATTTATAGAGAGATGACTTTACATTTGGCCTCAATAAACCATTTGAGAACTTTCAGCACATACATGAAAAATGCTGATTCAATAAACTCAGAGGGACGTGATGGGGACACACATATTGCACACAATGAAACTTATATCTGAGACTTGTCTGACATCTCAGCTGTATTCCCATGCAAGCTAGCTGAAGAGTTCTGATACTCTCCTAAGGAGTCCTCTGTGCACTGTAGGCAGACAAGCCTTGCTTTTATAGTCTCATAGAGACAGAGAACTCATACAACATTTTAAGAAGAAAAAATTGTTCCTAGTGTTTCTGAAATAAAATACTTTAGAAAGGGGAAAAGGAAGGAAATGCTTTGGCTCATTTGGTTCATTTGGACTCTGCATGAATGTTTCCCTCAAAATCATGAGATTTTCAGTGGAATGAAAATTTTTTGTGAGTCTACATCAGTATTTCAATTCAGATCAACAGCATACATTTGAAGCAAATTTTCTTGATGTGCCAGTCATCCCACTTGGACTCTTATTTCAGAATAGTCTTGGATCATGTTTTTTATCGACAAAGCTAAAGCATTGGAAGGACTCCTGTGGTGCTCCAGTCACTGATGGGCCTTAAATCTGCAGTTAGTCCATAGTCAAACCACTGAAAATAAGGATAGTCTGGGTTCATCAGCAACAACAGTTTTGCTCTACAAATCTGATCCTATTGAACAAACTGTTTAACAATAAGACATAGCTGGTGTACTCCAGCCAACCTAACAAAAGCACATATTTAAATGCATACAATTTCTCAAGCAATGTTCTTGCTAGCCTTCATTGTAATTACTTACTATATAAACTTTTTCCCATCAATTCTGTTACCAGTCCCAGGCAGGATTCTTAGTTTTCACAAAGGCAGGTTCCCTGCAGTCTGATCTGACCTTTACCGGTATCAACTTAGAGCCATCAGCTTGGGCTCTCTAAGAACAAATCAGAGGACCTCATAGAACTTGGAGAATCTGGACTCCTAGAGGTTACTCATTGATCTATGACCCAGTTTCATCATGCTTCATTGACCCACCACCCACAGAGGAATATGAACGTCTCATTATTTTCAAGGGATCCAAATCAACCTGCTTTCATTATCTAGCAGTGGACATCTGAAGCTGAACTATTCCCAGGAGGCTCCTTCTGTAGCCAATGAAGAGAGATAGGCCTCCAAAAATCATTTAAAATGACATACATTAAAAATTCATCTTAGGATAGGACTTGTCCCCCAAATGAGACACCTTTTTTACTACACAAAAATGACCCAAAGGTAACCATGTTGGATTTATGTCTTTTGGTTTTCAATGCAGATTAATCCTATCTCTAAATTGCTTAGAAAGAGACGGAAAATGAAAATCTTTAAGAAGTAAAAAATTGAGATTTACATTTTGTACTGAAGCCATTGTAAGTTTCAGCATAACAAAATAAAAATGTCCACAATTATAAAAATTTCCTCAAGGGAAAGGACAGGGACACGGTTTGCTGTTACATGAAAGAATTTAACTGAGATAAAAGTATTGTCCACAGTCAGAATAATATGCATACAATGAGCAATTATCAGTTAAGAGCTCCACTCTCCAGGCTTTTTGTAGAAAAAATGTATCTAGCTCTGCTGCTCATAATCATTGTCTTAAGCTAAGTTTCACCTTGCTGGAGTCATGTAATATCAGTGAATTCTTTTACCTTTTTACCTTTCATGGTGACGATAAGGCATTTGTCATTAGTTTTCATGGTAGTATATTATCTGTTTCACACCTTATAGTTCTTACTTTTGCCTGCACTGTTGCCTTACTTGGCAATAGAAAAGTATCTCTATTCCTTCCTTTTATTAATTTATTTCCATTATGGAGTAAAGAAAGGAGGATAATTCATGTCAGCAGACTGGGATTTGTGGATATCATCACAAATCATTAAAATTGCTAAGTCTTGTCCCTTGCTCCCTATTATTCTGCAATACAGTTGGTATATGAATTGACACACTACCGAAATTAGATGAGAACATTTAAGTTTTCTCCATAGAGGAACATCCCTCTGCTTTATTGTCCCAGCTGACTGATATGCTTTCCATATTGTACTTAGGTGTCAGTCCTTTGCAACCAATACAAATTCTAGGACTCTCTCTTCCACATATTTCTTTCTTCTTTCATTCTTCCTTCATAGAAATCAGCAGAGTTTGCAAAGCTGCCTATAGCATTTTAAAACCATATCACTGCACTTAGCAAACAACTGCGCTGTTTCTGGTTGGTGCTATGGATCACTAAAACAAGATGGGTAAAGGCCTTTTGAAAGAAAGTATATAGGCTTTTTGACCAACTTCTTTTTAGTGCAATTGTTTTTACAAGACTTCTTCCAAAGATGGGCCTCAGAATGAAGTTTTATCTCCCGGGCATATGGAAGAAAGGCTTGTAATAGCTCTGAGCCGTGCATCACACCTAAATCCTGCTCATACATCTTGCTATTAAAGGCTTGACTGGCACTTAATTTCCATCTCTGTCTAGCTGTTCCCCTTGGCTCCTTTCTCTTTTCTTTATTTCTTATGTCTTTCAGTCCTTTGTTTCCTTTCAGGACTTCCTTCCTAAATTCAATACATTTCTTCCTGATCTACTTCTCATGATATTATCACTATATTATTTCTTTCTTATAAGCATTTTATTTAGACCACAGAACACAAAAATATTCTTATTTCATTATTTCAGGTGCTTTTACATTCTGATTACTGTAATTAAACAAATCAGTTTTTATGTTTGGTTAAGAGTTTTTAAAAATTATTTTTCATCTCTCACCTGGTATTGTTCCAAGCTGGCATTTTAATTCAGGAAAACTATGGTTTTGAGACAGGTTTCTTTGGCCATGCATCCAATGACTCCCCTTAAGAGTTTTAAGACAGAATTGCTCCTTGTGCCAGCTTAGGTGAAGCATTCTGTATTCTGCATTCAGCTGCATTCTTGCATGTTTTGCAGTCCTACAACAAAGACAGCTCATTCCTTTTCTTTTGCTGATGATCAAACCAGGAATTAATACTAAAGGCTAATCCATGCCCAAAGAATGAGTCAAGATTTTTTTGTTGTTGTTGAGGGTGATTTTGATTGTTTTTTTTTAAGAGCAGGGAGGAACATATGGTGCTCCCAGACTTGCACAGTTCCTAGACATATGGATGCCTTCCAGCCACCCCAATGGCAGAGTGGGCTGGGAACAGACTTTGTGCATTCAGGTGTGCCTATGGCATTGGCACTGACACCCCTCTGCTATGGGGGGAGCCCTGTGGGGTACCCAGGGCAGCACTTTCAACAAAAAACTATCTTGAGGTGCCCCCTAGACGATCACAGAAGAGCGTCCAAAGGATTAAATGGGTGGCATATTTGTCACTGTCATCTTTTGTAGATTTTTGTCCCTAAGCTGAAAGGTTTTGGGAAGCTATATGCTCAGTGTTAAACTCTGACTCTGAGTAAATAAAGTATTTGCTGTCAGCAAAGATTAATTTATAAGTGTAATAATACTTATATGCTTACTATTAAATATTTCTAAATGGCATGGGCACATATGGAACAAAGTCAGTTTTGTGACATCTCTTAACTCTGATCCAGTTTCATTAACTTTTATTTTCTTTACCTGCTTCCACTGTCATTACTGTCAGCCTTGGGCATTTTTGAAGCATTCATTTTAATTACACCACAATAAGAATGAAGCCTCTTGTGATATTTATCAGCAGAATTCTCAAGAAATTTTTAATATATTGAAAATAAATTGTGTTTATAGCACACTGCTTTCCCAGCTGTAGAAGACTTCAACTGTTCATATATCATGCATTTACCACCTTTTTAACATTTAAACAGAGACTGGAATTTATAGCCATTGATGACTCACCAGTCCCTACTCACTCAAATGTAATCCTCATTCAGTAAGGAGTGGAAGTCCTGAGTGAACACAACTTATGCTGCAGTGCTGACTGGGGTGGCAGAGCTCAGCAAAATGGGTTAATAAATTCCAGCATGATCTATTCCTAGCAACAGACACGGTCACTCCAGAACCAGCTGTATCTGATCAATACATACACAAGGCCAGATAATAGACAAAGTGACACTGCTGGATGCTCAGTGCAGCAGGTCATTGCAAAGGTTTGTGGTAGATTTTACTGGCCCCTTAGTGCTTGAGAAATGCAACCTTTGTTGAATGAATGATTAACCATTTGCTGGGAGCTTGGGGAAATTGAACAAATTATTTGTAGAACCTGCATGAGTAGGCTTTGGCACAGAGGGCCACCTCTGACAGGCTAACTGTACCTTATTAAAGTAGGAAAACACTTTGTCGATCCATTAGCAAGGAAGCGTTCACGGAAAAGACTAGCTTGTCACTCGTGGGAGCTATTAGCACATGATACTACTGGCCTTTTCCTCTGACATGTGGAAGTGTTGAACATTATAGCCAAATCCTTGGTCTCACAGCTCTGTGGTCAGTATCTTTTCGCAATTAAACACACAGGCTGATTCTGCCATTGTCTGTGGGCTTTAGCTGTAACTGAGATCAGGCCATGGCTTGGCATATCACTGACCCTTGTGGGCATCACCAGTATCTCCTTTACTGTTTGGCATGATCCCTCTGCTTTGGCACCCACAGTGTGTGCACAGTTGATGTGTCCAGGAGGTGCGAGCAGGTGTGGTAGCAATAGGCTGTAACTTGCTGAAAGGATTGCCAGGATTAAGCCTGTTGCCAACCCAATCTGGCAGAGGGGGTGTCTGCAAATCCCCCAAACGTGCCTGGAGGCAGCTGTGTGACTCCTTGCATGCATGAAACTCAGCTGCTCAAAGTTACTCACACTGAGATACGTAACTTACAGGATCCAATTTCAGCAAGGTTGTACAGATTTATCCCTCTTTATGATCTGACCATACATATTTATTTAAAATGCTGTCAGATTCAAGGTATCTTATATGCCTGTGTGGCCTATATTGCCTTTAGGATGACATAGTGTATCAAGTGACACAAACCTCAGTACTGGTACACAGTATTTATGAGAGGTGTTGTCCCCTTCAAATGGATGCCTGGCAAACAGCAGCTGAGTGAAGCAACGTGGTTCAGGGATAACAAAGCTTTCTAGCAACCATAAAATCATAACACATCATCTTCTCAAGACCTGAACTTGCCTAGGTGTCTTCAAGTTGGAATGTGAATGAAAGCCTATCAATGGCAGAGGTTCCTCTGCAGGCTGCAGAAAGGGAAGAAAGGGGAAGAGGCCAGTTAGCCATAGTCAGAACTTCCTCCTCACAATCCCACTCCAGGGCTACTCAGTGGTGCCAATTCGAGCACAAATGTAGGATCACAGAATTCATTTAATGTATACACACACATATACACACACTTATATATACATATACATATATATATATACACACACTTATATATACATATACATATATATACACACATGAGCAGGTGTCACTCTATTCCACTTTCCATTCCCCCGCCCACAGCCTTGTCTGTTTAAATGCAGCCTTGTTGGGTCCAGGGCTCTCAGCAAACAGCCATGCATTGGGCTGTGTGCTCACACAATAGATTTCTAATCTCAGATGGCCCTTAAGCTTAAATTGCCATAAATATCAACATTTGACTTTAGCTAACAGATATCAATTAGTGCCAAGGCCTCCATTTTTAACTCTGAACCCTTTACTTGCCTGAAAGACCAATTTGTGATAACAGACAGATTGAAGTGTGGAGTGCTGTAACCCCCTGGAAAACCCTTGTGTTTATTTGTGAAAGCAATTTTTTAGAAATGCTCCAGGACTATACACATAGTTGTAACTATGGGAATATGCTGCAAGTAAGTAACTTTTCTTAGCTGTTCTAGTTGAGATTTACATAATCAAAAATTTAGGAACATAGTCTCTGGTGATCATTTTTATTCTCATCATAGAAAGCAAAGACAGACAGACATTCTCAGAGTCTGATTCATCTTAGGTATCAAAGATCCCCTAACAGATGGCTCCACAGATCTGCTCTCCAGACAGTTCAGAAAACTGAATCCTCTCCTCAGTAAAAACGTTCCATGGAAGAGAAAATAAACTCTTTCAGGAACAATTCATGTTCACATCCCCTCTCCACACACAAACTACAAACCTATACAAGGTCTACTCATATCATCTCCATATCTGTATTCCACATTCCTTTGCACTTTATTCTGTCTCACACCATTAGGACTGCTGTAAAGATTACTGCTATCTGTGCTAGAATTGAAATAAAACCAGTAAGAGAGACATCCTCTACGAATCATAGATTTTGAAAAATATTAACACAGCAGCATTTGTTTTCAGTACTTGTTCGTTAGCCCAGTGACCCACTCTCAAGTCTTAAAAGTTTTCCTTTCTGCAGGTCCGTTTTGTAATAACCTACAGGAGACCCAAGTGATGGCCATCCTACTTGAAGTCAAAAGGAGCTGAAACTTGTAAGAGAGTAATCACATTGAATTGGTATATTACATTATTTTATCTTTATGGCTGTGCTTTTTTGTTATAAGTTTTAGCCAATTTCAGTTAAAATATTTTCTATTGCCTTCTGCTGGAGACAATTATCAGTGTGCAAAGAGCAAGCAATGCATTTTCTTAGATTAAAGAGAGAAAGTGGAACAAATCACTGCTTCAAACAGTTTGTTGGGTTTTTTTTGAAGGAGAGCCAAGAGAGAAATTGATTTAAAGGGTTAAGTAATTGGCACTTTGAGTTTCGATCTCACATACAGGAAAAAACGTTCAAGAGAACAGAAAATTCATCAAAATTGATCCAGAGTGAGAAGGTACAGCAGAACTTCTGAAAAGTCTTGTAAAGTAAAGGTTAATCCAAAAGAATTTGAGCCTGTCAAATGAAACTATTTCTTGCCTCTGGAAGAAATGAACAACAAAAAAAAAGTGTTTGGTTGGGGTTTTTATATTGATTTGGTTTTGTGATCTGGGGTNAAAAAAAATCAGAAAAAATTCGATTTTTTTAAATTATTCATTTTATTAATTAAATCAATTAGTTATTTTGATGTTAATTTTGGTTTTTTTTCTGATTTTTTTTCCCCTGTTTATTTGTTTTCCATTTTATTCAGGTTGAAAAGAAATTGGGCACACTGGATGAAATTTACCTGAGAAACGTCCTTTTGTATTATAGGTTTTACCTTTGCAAAGTTTGCACTTACCTTAACCTCCAGTAAGAGGTCCAGATTAGTTCATTGTGACAAACACCTTTGTTTTATTTAAATATGGTTGGATCAGGTACGTGAATAACGACAAGTGGCCCAATTTCTAGGATTGAAGGCTGTGGTCTCTGCTGTGCAAGCAATTGCTGATCCTCAAGATGAGCTAAAACAGCACAACATCTGTTTACCAGGCTCTCCAGGAAGATGGAGGAAGCATTTCAGTTGTGTAGATCAACAAAACAAATACAAATCAAGCATGCCAACAAGTTTTCTGCACCTTGAAAAAAAAAAAATCAAAAGAGAGAGAGTGTCAATAGCAGTGGAGTTTCTCCACAAAAGCAGAGCAAGAAATAGTACAGGATAGTTTACATTAAGGAGGAAATTGTAGATTCTTAAGGTGAGAAATGCTTTTTTTTTCCTAGGTTTTTATTGATCATATTCAATTGAACCAACCAGCTAGGAAATTGGTTGTAAAGATTCAACCTGGCTGTTCTGGTCTTGGCTGTTGAGCTATGGTATTAGTCACACCTTTGAAGTTAGTTGGAAAAGACATTTGTTATCACAGCTATGCCAAGACTGCATTTGTTACTTTCTTCTTCTCATAACTTTATTTTTGCCTTTGTAATCTAAGACTTAACTTTTTCTTTGGGAGAATAAATATGGAAGGTGGCTACTAAAAGCCTATTTTTTGAGGAAAAAATTTTACAATAATGAAATACCCTGCTCCTCCAGTGGCCACCAGTCATGTACCATAGCTTGTGAAAAAACCCCACTCCATGTAGAGATCAAAGGAACACCTGCACAGAAACTCTGCCAACCCCACATATTAGCTCCACAGCCATCACTGTGCTAAGGAAGAGGCAAAAATGCAAAATCCTCACTTCTGATAATAATATACATACGTATTTATTTCTGGGAAACAGACAGATGACTATTTCAGATGGGAATAGGGAAACAGATATATATTTTATTCCTTTAGTAAAGCAGTGAGTTGCTAATTATCAACAAAGCAGAAAACCTGGACTACTGACTGTAGATGTATCAACTGATGAGCTTGTAAAAATGCTATTTTTAAAGCAGGATACTGGATAAATCCTCTGAGATATGGTGACTGTCCAAAAGATTGAACAGAGAAGACAGGAAACAAATGTTTCAAAGTTTCCAAAGGATAATGTGCTGAAAAACTAACTTTAGGTCTGTCAATTTAATGCTTACCCAGGGCAAAACCTTAGGAAAGCAAAAGAGAATGTGCTGAATAAAGAATTAAGGGTGAACAGAATAATTAATACCAGACAACACAGCTTAATGAAAGATAAAAGTTTAAATACGTAGGAGTTGCATTTATGGTGGGATTGCTAGTCTGACAAAATGTGCATTTGTTAAAAGAGGAGAGTAATACAAGGCCATATGACTTTTTCATATAAAAATAAAGAACTATTCCAACTTCAAGGCCCGTATAAGGAAATTGAGAATTTACTAGAGAGACTTTAAAAGAAAATATTAAATGGGAATCATCTTTCAAAAATAACATTTCTGTTAGGGTTTTCTTACCCAAATGTAGTTCAAGGGAGTTCATGGATTGGGAGGGAAGGCAAGAGAAATTGGTGGTAAAGACTGTGGTTGGCACTGACTGAATGAGAGATAAAGATAGCTCCTAGAGAGAGGTCCAGGCAGCAGGAAAAGCTGGCTTGCCTCCTTTTAATTAAAGAGCTAAGTGCAAAGATCAAACAGCTAGGAACAGGGAATGGGGGCTCAAAGTGAAATAAAAAAAATGAATTAATGTGGGCAAGAAACAAACCCACTCTTTTTAATGAGAGCAGATCAGAGAGAGTTCAGATGAAATCCCTAGAATGGTTTGAAATTTGGAAAGTCTTTAATGAGAGACTGAAGAAGTTCAGGTGAATTTTCTCACTTCAAGCTTCCATTTCCACCCAGTGACAGTCACAGTGAAAGCTCCCACCTCTACTAACAGTGTCAGCATCTGCTGAGTACCTGCCCATGGCTGCTAGACCGCCCAGTCCTGCTCAGAGCAGGGTCACTGACAGCAGGTTGCTCATAACACTCCAGGGATATGAACTCAGCAGCCTCTCTGGGCAACTTGTGACGCTGCCTGATAAGCTATTTAAAA
>VXBB01020320.1:235720-289653 GCA_013399915.1 Illadopsis cleaveri | reverse complement strand
GGAACTTCTGCATTTAAATAGAATTTTCTGTATTTTAACTTGTGCCCATTGTCCAGTTGTTGGGCACCTGAATTCATGTCCTTGACTTCCCCCCTTTCCCAATACTTCCTCACATGTATGAGATCCCTCTGAGCCTTACATTCTGCAGTCACAGCTCTGTCAGTCTGTTCTCATATCAAAGATTCTCCTGTCCCTTCACCACCTTCATGGCTCTTTTCTGGACTCCCTCCAGTATGTCCATATCTTTCTTGTACTGGGGAGCCAAGCACTGGACCCAGCACTCCTGATGCATCTCACTGTACTGACTAGAAGTGAATTATCATATCCCTTGACCCACTGGTGATGCTCCTCGTAATGCAGCCCCATGCCAAGATGAAAAAGCATGGGATAAATAGGGGACATAGAGAGGAGTCAGGAAAACATATTGGTATGTCAGAAAGGAAAGAGAAATTATTCCAAAAGAATAAATGTTACACTGCAGCAGCAATTAGCAATAGTATTGTTTTCATTTTTAATTCCAGAGGATATAGCAGAAAAAGAGTCTGTTGAAGCAGCCAAGAGTACTAAAGAACCCATGGGTTACAAGGAGAGGGGAATGCCTGAAGGCTGAAAGGGAATGAGGAGGAGTACTTGCAGAGGGAGTAGAATGGATTTCTGCCAGAGAGTTTGTATTTCAGGAGCAAAAGTAGAGAAAACAAGTATCTGGAAGTGTGGAGGAGTCAATGTGAGGAAGCCATTAGAATCACAGAATCATGGAATCGTTTGGGTTGGAAGAGACCCTAAAGATCACCAGTTCCAAACCCCCTACTAGACCAGGCTGCTGAGAGCTCCAAAGACAGTGATGAGGAGCAGAGTCATGGCGTGGGCCACAGCAGTAACAGCAGTAACATCCAGGTCATGTTGCCTTTTCATTTCACACGAATTTTCATATGAATGTTTTTGAATAAAGAACTCTTTTGCATAAAAAACAGTCACCACAGCCTGGTTGCTGAGAACTACTTTGAAGAGCCCAGTGGTTAAAATGTTCTCCAAGACAGGAAACAGGGATTTGGATTTCTTGATGCAGAGGCGTGAACTGAACACGGATGAGTACCATAAAATGTAAGCTATGGATTCACTCCCTTTCTGGTAGCTAATAATATTCTGCCTTAGTGTCTGACTAGTGGGGCACATACCAAAAAGAAGATACAGTTACTCCAAATCCCATTGCATCAAAGGCTTTCTGTAAATCTGGGATATTTTTTAAAATAAAAGCTGAACAAAACCTGTAAATAGAATGAAGCAGTCCAAATTATGCACATTAAGAAAAAGAAGAGTCTCAGGAGCAGAAAACTCTGTGACATACCAAGTAAATGCTTAAGAAAATTCATTAACAGTATTATGAAACTCTGTCAGTTTGTACTAGGAGTCAGGAAGATATTTCTAAAAGTAGGGATAGATAAACTATTGGAACAACTTTTGGGTAACAGATAATCAGTCTTGTAAGTCCTTAAATGAATACTACATTTCTTCATTGGAAGGTAGTTTCTGATTTAGGCAGACCATAAATCTAAACATAGCACTCTTGCTGTCAAGTTATACTGGAATTCAGAATAGCTGATTATAATGGTTCAGGTCAGTTTGTTAAAATGAATTTGACTCAGCAATGAAAAAGCAAGTGGGTTTCCTCTTGCAACTTCCAGACCCATACAACTCCCTGCTGGAAGGTTTTTCCTGAAATAACAAGGAGATCATCAGTGCAAGTTGTGTTGTGACAACAATTTAAAAACAACAAAAAACAAAACCCCCACATCCTCCACTTACTGTTATGCAGTAATAAAATCTGGTTTTATGTCACAGCACAAAGATAATTAGTTTGGTTGAATTAAGTTGTAACTAGAGGAACTATTTGAGTTTGAAAACCTTCATCAAAAGTATACCCCAATGGGTAGACAGAAAAGATGTCCAACTATCAGTTCCTAATTCTCAACAAATCTGAAGCTGTTTTCCCAGACTACCACAAGTTTATTTCATTATAATGCCTTTAAAGAGATGTCATAACAGCCTTTTGCTCTCAATCTTACAGTTTGGGGAGGGTATGTGTGTATGGAGGTGGTAATTCTGAGATACTGGCAGCTTTCCAACAGGATAAGAACTGCTTTTTCCAGACATCCTGCTAACATCAATTTGTGGATGGATGTAACTTCTTATCATCTCCATTGCAGGGCATGGCTGTCAAAGACACTTCCTGGGCCACTGTTCATATAGATTTGTTTGTTCTGTTCAGAAAGATAGGGGAGGAAAAATTCAGATATTCCTCCATTAAAAGGGCTGGAATAGTTAATGTCTAAAATAGTTTGTAGACAGCATTTCAAATAAGAGATTGAAATGCTGGATAAGGGGAAGCACTTTGAAGACTGTGATCAAGTTTCATCTTTGAAGACAGCCAAAAGAAAGCAGAAAAGCTTAATGGAAGAGGTTACTCAAAGTGACTTGCCATCACTGTTCCTGAATGTAAAAGTAGCAGCTTCATAAAAAGTTCTTTTTCTTTGGATTCAGAAACATAGCAACACAGACTGAATTTCAACCTGCTGGGGACAGTGGAGACTTCCCCTCCCACTCAGCCTTTGGGTTCACTGCTTCAAAAAGACCACCTACAACTGTGAGTCCCATTAGAGTACAATACCAGGGGCTGACTACTGGAAAAACATTTCCTAAAAAAAGATTTTATATACATACATATATATACATATATATATACACGCGCGCATGTATAAATTGCCCACACTGCAGATATTTAGCCCCAGCATTAGCATCTACCAAAGGAGGCTGGGTGAAGGATTTCTTGGAGGGAGAGGTGAATTTAATTTTCAAAGATGCCAAATGCCACAGCCAAATACCACTTGCAATAGAGTACTACTATGTAGGTACGGAAAAGTCTTCCCAAGGAATTTTCCCAGGAATTTTTACCTAAAAAAAGGCTAAACCAAAAAATATTGCCAAGATCTCCAGCATTTCCTATGAACATCAGCTAGCTAGCAGTATGAGAGATTTGAGTAATACTTGGAGCCAAAGACAACTACAGAGAGTTCCACAAGGGAAAGCAAATATTGCAACGTCCGTGGTTCAAAAAAAACCTTCAGGTGACTCATTATGAAGTTTCCATATTGCAAGGGTGATGGAAAAATATCATGGTATGCCTGCATGCTGAACAAAATTGCTCAGGAGACCTTTAAATCAGCCTAAGACACACTTGCAAATGCCACAGGTACTTTTTTCTTCTCTGCATGGTTTGTGTAACATGTACTGTGAACCCTTCTTTTACATTAGAAAGATCTTGGTCATGTAGCTGACTTTTAGAAAGCATTAAAATGTTGTCATCTGTCTCAGAGACAGGGAGACACAAATTAAATTCCACTGGAGTAGAGGGACAAAGAAAAGCAGGAAACTAAAACTAATGTTGGAGTAGTGCTCCCCACTCGTGTAATAGAAGTTACCATGGTAAAACAAGCAAAGAGAAAAGACACTACCTCATATCACAAAAGATGTGGAGATCAAATACCATAACATTTCAGTGTTATTTCAAGCTTTATTTCTTTCTTTCATGTGTTGTATTTTTCTAAGAACTTATTTAAAAGATACTGTCTACAATGCACATTTTTCTTCTTGAGTGTCTGCTGTTGAGTACAACAGTAAAATAATTTCAGAAAACTTCTACAAAAACAAACAGAAAGTAAACAAACAAACAAAACCTCAGTAACATTTCTTCTTCCCTTACCAAAAGAAAATGCTGTACCTGCTTTTTTTCTGGGTATAGAGCAGAAAGTAAACACATATATTACTGCAGTTTCTGCAGTCACTTATGTCTTCTTTTCCAGTGATCATGAAGACTGGGATAATTACATTATCCAAGAGGCAAAACAATTTATGAAAAAAAATTACACATCTTCTTATTAAAAATTAAATAGGACTTTCATAATCAGCTGTTTCAAATATGTATGCATGAATAATGACAGCTAGAAACCAGTCTCTGCAGATTGCTCATGAGGAGGGTGTGCAGCTAAAGTCAGGGTAAGAAAAGGATCACAATAAAGAGCAGTTTCTTGGAGCTTTTATGAGGTCATTTGGCCTAGGTCAGATAAAAGTGAGTATTTCTGCAATACCCTGTAAAAAGAGGGAGAAAACAGAATTAAAGTTTATCTTTCACAGCAAAAACAAAATTCAAAGTCAGCTTCTCAGGGATTAAGTCCACTGGAAAATAAAGTCTTCCTTTTCTTCCAACAGGTTTTAGCTTTTAATTATGTAAAGCCTTCATGAAGGGATTTCTATCTTTTTGTAAATTTAATTCACAAAATGTCCTAATTACCTGCAGACATATTAATAACTCTTTGAACAATATATTAACATAGCAGGCTGAAATGTGTTTTTATAACAACAGTTAAATAAGGCTTAAAAATACACCCATCCAAATTTCTTGTACAGTTCATATGTAAATACATGATTGGTATTGTAAATATGGTGAAATACAACAAAGCGTTGAACTCCTTCAGCTGTCTACAGGTCATAAAACCTAATAGTACTGTAGACTGCAAAATATAGCCATTTCTGTCCCTCCAGGGAATTGCCTTTATCTACACATTGTCATTCCCTTAGTGAATTTAAGCAAATTTCAAATAACAATTTTAGTTCTAATAAAACTGAAAAGACAATTCATGGGAAGCCAACAGGATTATTTAGATACTGTCTTCAGAATAAAACCCTACTGCAAAAATATTAACATAACTGTTGGAGTAACAAATTATGAAGAAAGTCACATAAGAATATCTAAATTTATGGGAGAAGGGTTGGAAGCAAGGGGCTTTTAAAAGTTTGATTATTTTAATTTCCTTTTTATAAAATGCCAGCTCTCAAAAAAAAAAAGAAATAGAGTTGTGTCAAAGCCATCTCCTGAGGAACGAATAATCTTTTTCAGTACCTGAACTTGTTTCAAAAGTCTCCAAGTCTAGAAGTAAAGGCTCTGCAGACATACTTGCATCAGAACTGAGAATTAGAGTAGGGAACCCCCTTCAGAAAGAAACACAGGTGCAGTAAGCCTGAAGAAAAGGACATGTTTTAAAGCAGAGGGTCTGATTTCTCTGATTCAGCAGTGGTGTTTTACTGACACCCTCCACTGATAGGAATAGTCTCCCTTTTTGTTCATGAAAAATAGCTGGAAGAACACAGCCCACAACAGTATTGCCTTTCACTTAAGAACCCTGAACATTTACCAAGTCTCCTCCTGCACTTCTAGCCTGTTCTCAGGTTCAACTCAGCTGTTCAGGTTTATCCAGGCACAGTCTATGATTCAGGGAACATGGCTGTAGTGAAGTTTTAGCCTGAATATCAAGGCACTCCCAGAAGATGCCTTCAACGCCATCATCAACCCTTCTTATCTGCAATACATGTTCTGTGATCCTTTACAAAAATCATGTTTCAGATTAGGTATGTGCCATTGCATGGCGCCCAAACAGAGTTGGAATGCATTTATTTTAAGATCCCTTCTCATATTGTTTCAAAATTAAACTACATAAGTTGTCATAATGAAATGTCAAATTCAAAGCTAAATTAATACTGACATTGGCCCTAAAAATAACAAATTCATTATTCTTACCTTGCTCCTCCTTTATTCTAAGTAGTTTGACTCCTGGACAAAAGGAAAAAAAATGCATTAGTAGAGTACAATGTACAATGTGCAATACAATCACATATTTATGCAAGGAATTATGGTTATCTAGTTGTGTGGAGGTTTTTTGATTATTTGAAGCCCTTTTGAAACTCCTCAAAATAACAAGCAAACCCTTCTGCAAGATTCCAGTCCTAGCAAGAAATGTCTCTGATTTGAACTCTAAATAAATAGCAGGATGTATTGATTCAAGAGATAAACATATCTTGCTTCTCCTGTGAAAAAAAAAAATCCAGAAATATTTAAAATATTTTCAGATGCTTCAATCCTTAACCTCACACAATCTGAAAGAGTGAGAAGTTTCTTCTGTTCCTGCCCAGATGGCTACTATTCTCATTTAGGATGAGATTCTCAAAGCAAAGAATGATTGAGCTCAAGATCAAGGCAGGTGAAACTCATCTGCATATCACGTTTGACAGCCTTGCCAGAGGTAAATCACTAAACTGAGCTATAGCCTGCCTGGACCTACTCATCTGAGGTCCCTTTATTGATGCTGATACTTCTGCTAAGTAGTTTCTGTATTTTCTGCCAGGAAGGACAAGCATGTTACTTTCAGTAAAAAGAAAAAACCTAACAAATAAAAAACCCCCAGTCTTAGGAAACAAATTAATAACCTTTTCAACTCATATTTTGCATAGCCTAACCAAGTTAAAGCTCAGTTAGCAAATCACATTATTCATTTAAACAAATGTAACCATTGTGGATTGCATTCTGGAACCTTCTTATACAAATATTCTCTTCTCAATATTCTCATGTTAAGTAAACACTTTCTCTTTGTTTTGGGAAACCAGCATTTTTTAGTGCAACTTGATCCTTCTGAAAGTATATTAAAGACAGATTGTTTACAGAAACCTGTGGCATGCATGCTGGCCTTGTGACTTCAGGGCCCTTTGAGCTCTTTTTGCTATGCAACAGTAAACTTCATGACTTGTTCCCTCTTCAACTGGTCACAAATTGCATAAATCAAGTGCTGGTTGAGACTCCAAAGAAACTTTCCCATGGGTCATGCTGCAAGACTAAACAAAGTGCAAACCCACAAACCATGTTTATTTAAAATAGTTTTATCTGTAGATCATATTTCCTCAAAACAAATTTATACAGCATCTTACGGAATTCCTGTTCTGCACATGGGAAAGGAAGAGAATGGGGTTTCCTGTCCCATTACACCTGTGTATTCAGGGCATAGTTGCTTTCCACAGCAAATATCTAGAATTATTCATCCACTGAAAGAGCAGAGTCAGCATTCGAGGGACCATTTCTTTCTTATGCATCACACTGGATATAATGGAGACATGAGACAGGAAGATGTAATATGTCACCTTGACTTCTAGATTCTGGGTTTGCTATAGCTCAGAGAATTTCAGCAAGACAACTAGTATTTCATTAAAGAAGAGCAGACCTATAAATTTCACATGTTCACGATGTGATGTCTCCCCATCTACACAATAAACAAAAAGGTACTTGACAATGCCCCCTTTTCATGCAAAAAATTAAAAGGTCTCTGTTACAGGCTTGCCATGCATTAGCTTTTGGTCTCTGCAAATCTCTGCATACTTGGATATGGGCAAATCTCACAAGGCAGTGAATAACAAAATGTGCAACTGTTTTAAAGTTTTTTTTTTGTAACAACAGAAGTGTTTCACTGATCATTTGTGCCATAACAATGTGTTAAGTGAACAAATACTATCTCATTTCTAAGTCTTGGCTGAGTAATGATTAAATCAGGAAGAAATTCTTTACTGTGAGGGTGGTGAAGCACTGGAGCAAGTCGCCCAAAGAAGCTGTGGATTCCCCATCCCTGGAAATACTCAAGACCAGGACGGACTGGAGCTTTGAGCAACCTGGTCCCATGAAAGGTGCCCCATGGTGTCCATGGCAGGCAGGTTGGAACCAGATGATCTTTAAGGTCCCTTCCAACCCAAACCATTCTGTGATTCTATGACATGATCTTATTTATTAAACCTCAATATTGAAAGGACAATGGTTATCCTCCTATCTAGCCAGGGAAACCCCCTAATTAATGAGAAGTTGGACGAGAGCAAACATAGGTCCAATCAGTATGATTAATGCTATGTTCTCCATTTATTCAGACTAACATAGCAGATTATATACTCTTCATATAGTTTACAGTTACATTCACTGACTGGTATACAGCATAAGAAAGAATGCAAACAAACATTGTTTAACTTATTCCTAAGGTGGCTAAAGGGTGAACAGTACAAACCATACCTAAAGAATCCCTGTCCCACAGCAACCCCTTAACAGAATTTCTAACTGCGCCACAGGCTTCAAAGGCCTCAGGGTGAGGCCTCAGCTGGGGTAACTCAGGTCTATCCTTATGTCAAAGGCAATGCAATAGGGCATTAAAACTTTCTTGATAGCATACAGCAAGACTCGGGGCTTTCTCAAGGGTGCAGTAGCTCACAGAGAGAAGTGGAACTTCATTATGTTATTTTCCCATTAAAAAAGGAAACTACATAGCCACCCAGAGAGTGCCCTTGCATCTACAATCAAAAAGGCAGAAAAAAATTACATTTGTTAAGATCCTTCTTGATATAACAGCTTATAAATATTCCTAATAAAACACAAAATGTCTGGAGGGCATTTGAATTAATGAAAACTCATTTCCTATTGCTTAGGGGACAATTGGACAACGTAACTTCTCTCCTGCCCACTGCTCAGATATACACAATATATTCAGCCTCCTCCCCTTTTCTCCATGTCTGCTGTGATATCCATGTCCCTTTCTGAATCCCCTAGCCCCCAGGAAATCAGGGCAGAGCTGCAGCTGCTCTGGAGCTCTGCCCATGCTGATCTGCCAGAGGGCTGCAGTCAAAAAATGCAGAGAATGCACCACCCCTCAGAGTGGGCAGTTTTAGGCTGTCTCCTATGCTAGTCACTGCTTTTCACAAAACACATAGAAATTTAATTATCTCTGAGATTTATAATCCCTCTCAAATTTGGTTAAGATTGGCCAGCAGCTGGAAAACCTTATTACGTGCAGACAGACAGCATAATTGTACAAACTTCATTTCTTTAGGAAACCAGGCTAATAGAACTAAGAGTGAAAAATGGAGTAGGTACATCAACAATAGAGCACAACATTCAGTTTCTGTTAACTGTGAAGTTGTCATGACTGTAAAGAGTTTAAACAGGAAAAAAAAAAAACCAAACAAGAGGGAAAGAGAACAAATATTTCCTCTTTGGTGCCACTACATAGATGCAATAAGCTCAAAAAGTACCTTCAGGTCTTTACTTCGGGAACCTTTTAAAATTCTTTTAATCTTAGTGTATAGTATGACCTGTTTCAGTTAGATCCCTTGTAATGTAAAATGTCAGGCTGCAGACACATGACTTGTCAGCCCTGCCTGGAGTTCAGATCTTTTTGTTTAAAATTCCAAAGGAAAGGAGAAGAATCTTGGTATAATCAAACACACTAAGATTGCTGCCTCCAGCCTATCTTTTGAGAAATTATTTTTCTTTCTTGTACTTGTTACCAATACTCATTTTTTAATTCCTATCCATTATGACATATTCTTTCATATTTTAATCTTTTCCTGTTCTGTTTAGTCTTCAAATCTCATGTTATAATATAAAGAAAAAATAGATCTAGCATTACCCAACAGAAGGCAGGCTCCTCGGGAGTCATTAAGTAAATAACAGAGTAGGAGATTTACCACTTCTATACACTGAGTTTTATTGCATTTGTGTTTATGCATTCTTTGAATATATAAAATACCCCCTCACAATAGATTGGCTGCATGCATCACAGAGTCATCTGTTGTTAAAACTGTGCCTAGGCTGAGCACCACTCGTTTGGTGGTAACAACCCCCGCCTGTGAAAGAGGGCATGTGCATGAGGCTAAAGGCAAACCTCTGCCACCTCTGCAGACAATGGCAAGGTTTCCAGGGGTGAAGGCAGGTGCTCTGACGGAAATGCTTAAGTAAGATATCGGGGATCTTGGCTGTGTCACACATTTCCCATGGAGTTTATCAGGAAACAGTACAAAAATGGGGCTAAAAGACACAAAGTGCCCTTGTTGCCTTTGTTAACCAGGCACCATTCAGCAGACCCTACGTTTTGCACTTTCACTATGTATCAGGTGGCTGTGTCCTGCCTGCAGTCTCTAATTCTGCTATCTGCAGACATGCTGGCCTTCAGGAGATGGCTCAGGCCTGCCATACACTGTGCTCTCTTACTCACACTCTTTAACTAGCCTAGACATCTGTAACTTGGTTTCCATCAGCTTCTGGACTACCTGACATGTTTCAGATCTCTAAAGCTGCTGATGCCTGCTCACAGACCTTATGGGAGGTTGAGCTGGCATGTCCCATCTCCTCTCACCAAAACCAAGAACCAGCATAAGCCCAGGGCTTGTCCAAAGCTCATAGTGATGAAGACACCCTTTTCCCACTATCCAGTACATGGTAAATTCCAGTAGCAAGAATATCTGCTTTTTAACCATGCCTTGGTTTTGGAGATGCTTGAACCAAACTCTTACTGGAATTCACTGGACAACATACACATCCACACCAACTAACTCAATTCAAGCTTTTATATTTTATCAACTAAACACATTTCTCTACACTGTCACACACACTAAATTCTCTTAGACTCTCATCATTTTGCTTCCTAGTCTTACTAACTCTTCCATTTCTGTGCTAGGGTCCTTTCATCAATAGACTTTCAACCTAATGGAAAATTCAATTATGGGGAATACATATAATTTTATTTTTTTTACACTGAAAAGTGCAATTCTAAATAACAGTCACATTAATGTCGCATTAGGACAGTAAAAAATTAATGGATGTTTAATAGATTACGGTCAAGATATCTTTTCTTCAAAGAATCCTTACAAATACTGGTTTTAAATCAAATGTAGTCGAGCCTTCTTTGTCATAATTTTATATAGGTAAAAAATGAACAGCTATACATGGAAAGAAATATAGATAGATCAATAGATACAGATATGGGACTTTTTCCCTCCAACTTCA
This sequence comes from Illadopsis cleaveri, assembly GCA_013399915.1. Lineage (NCBI taxonomy): Eukaryota > Metazoa > Chordata > Aves > Passeriformes > Timaliidae > Illadopsis > Illadopsis cleaveri. The sequence goes on along the minus strand of VXBB01020320.1, from coordinate 278,957 downwards.
ATATCATATTAAAATATTTACAGCATATCCAAGCATCTTTCATTTAAATACTTTTAAAAATCCCTAATGATTTTGCTATCTTTGTTCTGAACTTAAGGAAGTACCTTGGATGTGGCTCCTTGCAGTGAGTACCTCGCATGCAAGGCCACTGAGTTCTGCTGCAAGAGCAGCTGTTCCTCCCTCCTCCCATTTGAACAACTTATATTTTAGACAGAATTTCTTCTTGAAAGGTATTGAGGACAGTCAGTCAGGGCTCCAAGTTCTATCTGGCAGGCTAAACACACACAGACACACAATAGTGTCTGGAGAAAAATTCAACATTTAAACAATCCCATTGCTTCTACATTCTGTACCAAAAACTTACCACCGTGCCGTTATTGAGGTAGTCCAGTACATCCAGGGTTGTAGATGTTATTAGGCTGTATTTTGTTCTGGAGCCGGTCCAGGAAAGCATTATTTACCCTTAAAGTACAATAAAAAATGAATAATGACTGAAAGCAGCTGAGAAGTTCACAAACTATTGAAATTTAACATTCAGTGAGTGGCTTTCCCTTCCCATCTGTTCAGTGCCCATCTTCCCGTATTTTTCAAGCCTTTTCTGCATAACCATGGACAGGCAGGAGATCAGGTGGATTTAATTTTCAATTCACCAGATGCATCCTTATCCTGAGATCAGCCTGTTGGGATTAAAAGGCACACCTTGTCTGCTGTGCATAATGCACCAAAATTCTCCATGGAAAGATGATGTGAGTACCACCACCCACTTCTTTAGGGAGGTTACCTATTTTGACAATTCATCTTAGATAATCTTTCAGCCTTCAGTGCACAAGGAAAGTTTCTAGAAGTACTGATTTCCTAATAAAAATGGGAAAACCCACTTAAGCTTGTTACTAATAGAGACAAATTATGCAGCTGACAACTTTCTCTGCTATCCAGCTCTGAAATTGTAGCATTTTCTTGCACTGCTCTATCAATCTGGAAATCATGGACAAATACAGACACAGTTTTCCTCAATCTGTTTTAAATATTTTCACATTGGGATTGTTCAACATGGGAGAGAGAAGTCTATAGGGAGACCTTATAGCAGCCTTACAGTACCTAAAGTGGGCTACAAGAGAGACGGAGACAAACTTTTTACAAGGGTATGTGATAAGGGCCAAGGGAGAATGGCTTTAGACTGAAAGGGGGTAGATTTAGATTTGATATTAGGAAGAAATTCTTCACTATGAGGTACTGAGGCACTGGCACAAGTTGCCCAGAGAAGCTGTGGATGACCCGTCCCTGGAATTGTTCAAGGCCAGATTGGATGGGGCTCTGAGCAACCCGGCCTGGTGGAAGCTGTCCCTGTCCATGTCAGGGACAGCCTTAAGGTCCTTTCTAACCCAAATCATTCTATGATTCTTTGGAAAGGGTTAGGGTTCTTTTTCCCCTTGATTACTGCTTAGGACTGGCACACATGTTTAGACATGAGTGCTGCTTTAATGTTTTACAGTGGTGTTTGTAAGAATGAGACAAAAAGCAAAATACTGGGTTATTTCTGTCTAGGGATATGATATGGTCTGAATCAAAAATCCTTCATTGACTTCTGTGGGTAATTATTTCAATGTCTTTGCAAGAGGAAAAAAAGAAATGAAAGCAGTCTGAAGAGTGGTTGTCTACCGAAGTATTTTTTATATTTACATAATGATTAGATAATGGTGTTTTTACTTTTGAGCCTGAGCATTGTTTCTTTTTACCAGCAGAAAACAAAACTGAGAATAAAGCTGTGCTTCAGGATAACGAAAAGTCAATTAAGTGACAGAAGTGGAAGATGAAAACTGTTGAGCACAGAGAGGTCACAGTAGGGGGTGCAAAGAAATGCAGCTGCAGAAGGCCTTGCTGCACTGCAGGTTCCATCTGAATCGATATCAAATCCCAGGTTCACTTTGCCTGCTAACCTCAGAGACAGTCAACCACAAGATGCAGCATGGAAAAGTAGACCATTCTAAAATAAACAGAAGTATCGATATTAAAAAAAAAATACATAGACACCTAGGTTCATATGCAGATACACAGATAAAGTGTGTCCCAGCTGAAGCTACTGTACAGTAGTCATCCATGAAACTTTTAATAGTTTCTACCCTATGCTGTATCCTATGCTGATAGGATAAATGACGTGAGAAAGGCACTCTGGGTCATACTGCATACAGTGAGCAGCTGTAATAATGGATATTAGTGGCTCATTTGAAAGCAAAGTTAACCAGAGGTGAGGTCAGGGATCCTCAAGGCAATAGTCTTCTAAAGCATGAGTGCCTGCAATTTTGAGATCCTTTCCAGGCAGGAATTCAATTCGAGTGTATTCTGCATTTTTTGCATCATACCTCCTGTGCTCATTTTTAAGTGCTCTTGTCCTGGCTTCATCTTCCTGCTTTTGTTTAAATTCCATTAATTCAGCCTGGTAATGATAAAAGTGAAAAACCAACAAATAAATAAACAAACAAACTTACTTTTAATTAACATACTTACGCTGCAAACCTTATCAATTCCACACGATGTTAACCTCAGTTAGAGCCAGAACTTCTCTCAGCAGCATTTTACTTATGTGACAGCACTATGTTAAAAACTGAGCCGGTTTTTCTGTTCAGCATGTGGATGATTTTTGTTTGTGCCTTAAAAAGTGAGAAGTTACAGGATTCAGACATTTACAGTCCTAGATTTAAGGGGGTATGCCAGACACCAGTCTGCTTCCCCTTGTCCCAAAATACAGGTCCAAGAGGTTTGACAGCCAAAGTCAGGAGCAGATGCAGCTGCCATGCCCACAGGGTAAGAAGGAGGCATGTCCTTCACCTCCTGCCTCTACAGAATGCAAGCAGAAGATGAGATCTGGGGTATGTGATGGGGTGAGCCTCCAGCTTCCTGGAGCTCCCTTCATAGTGAGGAGAGAAAATGGTACTTGTTGAAAATGGTGTGGTGGAAACATATACAAGCTCCCAGCATTGCAGCAGACTCCCAGCCTTATGTAGTATTAAGGTATATAAACAGTGTCAAAGGGAATTCTTTTCAGAGGAGAGTCTGATCATACAATTTTAAACGGAACTGTGAAGAAAACACAGTTGGGGTGACTCTGGTCAGTATGTGTGCTTGTTTGTCCAGCTCCTTCTGACTGCAACACGCCCAAGATCTTTCTGCAAAGGAGATTCGGCTTGCAGGGCAAGGGAGAAGGTATAGGAACAGACCCATCTTTCATATTTTCCATAGCAACCGCACAGCAGTAGGAATAGAAACTAAAATAAAATGATGTGGTGAGATAAAAGCTTCAATAACTGAAGGGAACCACAAGACTTTTTTTTTTTTTTTTTTTTTTTTGAATCAATTTAAGTGGAACATTAAGCAAAAACTATGCAATAAACGTATGGAGAAAATCAATAACTGAGAATGTGTTGTGTATCAATATTTGTCTAGCTCTAAAAGAAGAAACAGGATTAAGAAATAAAAAAGCCAACCTCAATTTTCACTATTTTAAATAACTATTCAACCTGAAAATTAAAACTCAGTATCTGACTTTCCAATATGCCGACTCCTCTCTTGGAGTAATGTTCTGAAATATATTGTGTGTATATGATGCAGTGTTCAAAGTGTACTGAAAATTTCTAAATCAAGCAATACATACTAAAACCTGTTCTGAAGAAAAAAAGGGAACTGACAATACCTACACATTTTATGGCTGCACTGTGCCAGGAGGTACACACAAGACAGAATTCAAAATTACATTAATAAATATTAGTCTGAAGTAGAAATGAGCCAACACATATATCCGAGGGACAATTATTGGAGCCCTTAAAATACATATTATTTACAGTAGGTTTGTAAGTAGTGCATTACTCTGCACAATAGGTACCAGCAACTGTGAAGGCAAGGAGACCTTGGAACCACACAGCAAACAAGAGTAGCCTTAGAAGCAGCCAACACCTCCTTAGCAACCCATGGAAATCACTAAACAGTTTACAGCTCTACACAAGTCTCTTAAATCAAGTCCATGAATTAGGGGCATGCTAATTTACATCTGTAGTTATTTTCTCTTTCGAAGGATCCATGTACAGACCACAACAGGAACCAGCCTTACACTCACCCAGGCTCGCTTTCAAAAATTCTTGCTCTGTATAGGTTCTGGTTCATACACCTGATGGGATAGCAATTAAGAGAATCCCTTTTGCCCCACCTTTTTTTCCCAGTAGCATAGTTAGAATACTATGAAATGAGGATACATCCCCACCATGTAAATAAAGATATCCATTAGAGGGGATGAGTAACTTCTCCAGCTCTAGAAGAAACTCAGTGCATGAAATTTGTTGTGCCAAAATTCTCCTACTGGGGAAGTAGCTTAACATTAACTTGGATGTTAGTAACAGCAGAGGCACAGCAAGTGGCTCAGCACTTGCTCACATGTTTTCAAATTATTTGCTAGATTTTCAAGTGCTGTCCTCCTGTACCTTCACAGTCAGACCTGGAGCCAAGACAAGTAACTTTGCACAGTGCCATCACCTTTGGTAGAGGAACTTTATGTGGATATGGTACCCAAATCTATACCAGAGGGACATTTCAAGCAATGCATGATGCATATGCTGGATGTGGAGTTCAAAGTTGCAGTTATAGCATGCCTGCTTTTCAGACAATTCAAAACTCTTTAGTTAGGTAGTCAGCAAGGGCACAGAGAGGCGTACTATAATTAACAGCAAATCTGAGCATTTCCACATCCCCATTTGAAAAAGCAGGGCCCATAAACCTTAATTGTCTAGAAAGAGACAATTCAGAGAGATCATCCTTAATTTCTCAGTAAGATGACTTCTGCCTGCAAGAGAGTAAACTGGTTTCCTTAGCCTATGAAATTGGTTGCCATGGTCAAAAACCCCTCTGCACAATTATTCAAGTGGAGAGGTGAAAAGGAGCTCATTTTCCAGATGCAAACAGCCTTGAACTCAGAAGATAATTGTCCTGTCCCTATTTAAATTTTACAGCTTGACTCATCTCTCTCACAATATTTGAAAACAGTGACTGAACCACTTTTGCTAAAGAGAAGTTCTGTGCATAGGCTACAAGTAATCAATGTATTTAATTGGTTTCACAGCATGCAAAAATGATACAATATGCAAACTGTTAATGTATAATTACCTTCCTCTGTTGTTCTTGCTTCATTTCCTCTAATCTTCTGTTTTCATCCTCTCTAAGAGCTTGCTTATAAGCACGGCTTCTTTCCTATTGTTCAGCAGAAAATAAAAATATATTGGTGTGGTGAGAGGGGAGCCAAACTCCCAAACTTTATTCTCAAATTGTTATATGGATAATTAACAAACACAAATGGTTGAATGATTCCAGTTACTTAAGAAACAGATCAGTCTTAAGACTAGAATTTAAACAAGTGGCCTAAAGCCTCTCAGTCACTTGATTTGGTTGAATGTCCACCTGTGCATCACACCCAGGCAGCCACAGCAAGCTCTATTCTGTGTCCCAGTGACAACCATAAACATATCCTGAGCAGTCAGAAAACACAGTTGGAATACATGATAGTGAGATGGGGTATTCTGGGAAGAAAGAAAAGTAATGAAAATATTACCAAGATAAAAAAGCAGAATGGAGGCCTTGTAACAGAGCGGAACAGAGAATTTTTTGTGGAAGTAAGGCAACAGGAGAGACCAAACCTGCTATTATTTGTGAGGCATCAAGAAAATTGAAAATCTGAACTACACATCAAGAATAATGTAATAACTGTGCAATAGGTTTTCATTATAATAACTAGCCCTGGTCTTTCCCAAGTCGTAATTATTTGCAAAAAGCCAACCTACAATTAGGGTCTTAGAGGATCCTTAGGATATTGTACACTGGAACTTCTACTGTAAGGTCTTTGAGCAGGGACATAGTGTAGAACACTAAAAATAATTTAATACAAGAATTGTGCAGGTTTGACTTTAGTGAGGAATTTGTCACAGGTCTTCAGAATATTGCCAAAATTTGATATAAGCATGCAGAATGACACCATTAAAACAACAGGCACATAATTTGCTAAAAAGACTGAATAGAGAAAGCAATTATTAATAGCTCAATTTTGAGCTGGGCAAAAGTTGCTACATGTGTCCATGGAGACTCATTCTGGGTCTGATATTATTCATTACTCTCTGTAATGGCTTGGAGAATTGTGTGGAAAGTATGTTAACCAAGTTGGAAGACAATAAAAATCTACACAGGATTGGTCACACTTTGAAAGACAGTATTAAAATTAATTATGAGCTTGATTAAATAAGCAGGCCCAAAAAGTCATCAATGACAGAGTCACTCGAAAGAAGTCAAATTCGCTCATGGAGGTAAAATAACATTTGGCAAGGATAGTTGAGCTAGCTGTGCTAAATTAATATCACTATCCAAGAAATGATATGATGGAAAAACTTTGATCTGCATCACATTGTCCCAGACTGTTTTCAGAACAAGATTTTCAAAATTAAAAAAATCACATACACATATGTATATTACCCCTCTTAGCATGCATGTTAAGCACATCCTAGGCTTATCACACTTCACTATTTCAAATACATTGTTCCTAAATCTTTTAATTACTCCAGACAAAGAACACATTCAAGGTAACATCCAAATTAGAGTCCTAGTTTTCCTACTGGTTTAACATTTTAGTGTTGTGCCAAGTTTGTTTAGATAAGAACTCACTGGTTAGGTGCTTTGGGTTCCTGGCTCAGAGGCTGTGTCTATGCCTATAGATTGGACCTCATCCAAGCTGTTTGGGAAGACTTTGCTAACTGCATTGCTGCATTACAAACAAGTGATTATATGACTCACAAAGCTACAGAAATGCAGCCACACAAAAGACAAGTATAATGGCAACTAGTACTAAAGAACAGTACAGATAAATGATGTATTTTACCTGCCTGGACACTAGCAGTGCGAAGGATGGACTATGGAATGTAATTTGGAACAACTTTTTGAGAAATCTGTCAAAACATGGAATGAGAAAGCCACACATAGGTAGGCGAAGCAGAAGGCCAAGGCTAAAAGCAGGACCTGTACAACTGAAAGAGTTCAGCGTTCCTTCAGCCATCCACCCACTTCTGTATGGATATGAAGACAGCACACCAAATGCTGAAATCCAAGTCAGTTGTGGGGATGTGAGCTCACTTGTCTGCTCAGTTCAATGCTCACACCACATGAAGGCTGCAGAGCTAGGCCTTCCCTTCCAAAAAACAAACTTCCCACTGGAGGGTTGGATGATTCAAGAGGGAGGTAGAAGTGGTTTCAGGACATCTTTTCTCACTTTCCATATCCCTTCCTCTTTGTTGCTCATCCAGGACTACAAAATACAGTCTGAAAGCCACACTCCTGCAATTTCCCTTCTGCCCAGCATTGCTGGGCAGAAATTGGCACTTTCTAGCTATATATCTGCCCACATTTGCTAAAATGTCTTTAGGGTTTTCAGAGATACAAGACATCCTGAAGAATTAAAGGGGAATGGAACCTGTTTTCATTATCACCTTCCATTTTCATGCAATGAAAACCAGGAAGAGATACTAGAGGCAAGACAGACGTGTCATATACCCCGTTGGCAGCAATTTCTCTAAAGGGAGGATTTTTTTCCCATTTCTAAGGCATCAGAGGAAATATGGAGGCAAATCCTCCTGTTACCCCAACAGTTGGTGCTCAAGGCTGTATACAACACAAGGCTGCCCAGATCAGATACTTCCAAACTTCTGCTGAGTTGCTTCCAACGTTAATTTCTGTCCACTTAGCTGCCTGTTCTCTGTCCTTCCCCAATTACAAACCTCCCTACAGGAGAAATACTTCTCTCTCAGGGTTAATATGCCTCACTGAAACTTTTTACATTAGTAGAAAGGCTTGGTTTAGACATGAAGAGACTAATTGTATGTGAAAAAGCCTCTTAGAGTCAATTAGAATAATGAAATTGAAGCAATACTTTATCTACTTCCTAATTACCCTGATACTTACCAGAGTAGTTCAAACTGGGACAAAGACCCCAAGCAGTGTATGGAATCACTTTTAGGATGCAGTGAGAAACAAGATTCTCTTTTAACTGGATTTCTAATGCAGTAAAGCATCGGCTGACATGAACTAATTGAGATATCATAAAAAATAAAAGCTTACCACCAGTGGATGGGTACAGGGCATACTTAAGATTCTCATCTAGCCTTAGAATATAAATCCGGTTCTCATTTATCAGAAAGAGATCTGTGAGCAGTCCTCTACTATGTAGAATACCCTGCCAGTGTGGAAGAGACAAGGCAGGCAGTCTCATTCACCCAGAAAGGCTCCTTGGTACTCACTGAGTTCTGTCTCAGCAGCTAAGCTCAATTAGGATATTCTAACATTACACTATTGACAGCACCTGGAAAGCTGATAGAAAATACAGCACACGCTATGGTTTTGCTTACCCATGCTGTAGATCCTGGGCCAGGATTAGCAATCTGACAGGAATCACTCTTTGGCAAACCCACATCCAATCTGTTCAGTAATTCATTGGTTTTGCTATGAAGAAATTCAATCCAAATAGAATTGTTAATGCTTCCATAAAAATAAACACAGCTTTTTATTCCACCCTTGGAATCTAGCCTAGACATTTTATCATGTGTCTGCTGAAAAACATCACAGGTAGAAAAAAAAAGGTTATGGAAACAGACAAATGGGACAGAGGATACAGAACCCCCTACTGTGGATAAGACATTTGCTGGGATGATTTTTTAAGCAAAAAATTATGGTCATTTGCATATTTGGGGTGCACAGTGGCTATGCTTTCCTCATTGTAAAGCTCCTATAAAAGACTCACATACCACTGGACTTCATGAGGATGCAACTGCTTCACTGAATTGTTGCAAATCCTTCTACAAGATCTATAAATCTCAGCTAAGCACTTTAAAAGATTATTTTCAGGAATTTTTCTTCACAGTCAATACAATTCAGCCTTACAACAAATTACTTTATCAAGCAGAAAGGCTTTCAAGCATTTTGTACCACTGAAAAAATGCTTGACTTTAGTTAATGCACAACATTTTCATTTCTTATTCTGGCAAGGGCAATTTTCTTTTTTCAGCTGCACGCCTAATAAACCAAGAATTTCAAAGTAGCATCACTTTACTCACAGTTTTGACTGAGTACAATTAAACTAGGTCACAAACAAAAACAAAGAATGTGAGTTTGTGTGCTGCGGTGAGGAATCAGTTTCTTAACCTGCACTCCCAGGCACATATATTGAAGACTTTTCTCACTCAAAGGAACAGAGTTAGAGGAAAGAGGCAATTTTATTTCTGTGTACAGCTTTGGAAAACATGAAAGCACCGAAGTGCGAGCAGAAAGAGTGCTTCAAGAGATATTGAATGCAAAGATTTACTCTTCTCACAGAGCAACCAGCTAGCTCTGTGTGGGAGAAGATGCCACTACCAAAGACTTAAACTTGGAGAAAAAGCCTTGGCTGCTGAAGAGTGATTCTGATTAACAGCTGAAACAGACTACCAAGTGTGCTTTTATATTTCACTTCATGATCTAAAACTGTGAGTAAATACTTTATTCGTAAAATGTCCTACTGGTCAGTGAGGAGTGATACATTGAGAAGTTGGGAAAAAGAACAAGAAACCACAAGTTCTTCTCTGCTACTCTCACAATACAAAACCACATTACCACTTCAGGTACAAAGTAGTTGCTCAAGTTCTAGCAAGTCAGGCTTTTAGAGTCTCATCATTCCAAATTCACTCCTTTTTCTCCATTACCTAGGTAGTTAACAGACCTCAGACAATGCCCAATAAAGAACTACATGAAACACTGTTTTCCCAGTAAAGGTACAAAGTATCTATATATATATAAAGATTGAACAAATTAATAGTCCTCTTATACAAGTGTTAAGCCCTCAATTTTTTTCCATGAAGATGAGTTATTAAGTGGTAAGACTGCACAGAACAATTTTGGGAATGTGAAGATTTAAATTGCAGATTTTGTGTTTCTCTACCTATGCCAAAACTGATCAAATAATTTACTTCTACACCAGGAAGACTAAGAACTCCTACAGAAAATCTGGAGTATAACTGAGAACGCTGAAGCTCTGAGAAGAATATGTGGCAAATTGGTGCTATACCTAGATGCCCTAATTCCTTATCAATGGCAAGAGAACGACATGAAGTATGTGGAATTTCTCATTATTTGCATGCTGGAGGCCACTGAATTTCCCAGATCAGCACACTGATAGGTGAAAAGATTCCTCAGTTTTAGTAACAGAAAAGACGATTCCAAGAGTGGAAGCAAAAAAAGTTCCTCAACAAGACTGTGCACTGCCTTTGAATAGAGGAACACCTGACTTCACCAAATTAAGTAATACATTAATGAAGAGTTCCTATCAAAAGAAAGGGAGTCACATTTCTGAGTTTTCTGATGAAAGAGAAGTCAGGTCTTATATCTGTTAATCTGTTGTGTGTAATCTCTGTGGAAACCCAGCAATGCACTTAGGATGGCCAGACAATGTCTGAAAGGTATTTTTTGTAACACTAAACCTGCAGTCATACCAATGCAGAACATAGCTGAAACCAGGCTGCACAGAAAGAGAGAATTCAGGGAGAGGACTATTCAATTAATGTTCTGGAAAGTAGTGTCTCCAGAAGGAAATCAGCATATCAATACACAGTCAGACAGGTGGAGCAACATCTTGTTCACTTGCTAAAACTTCAAGGGCTAATCAAAATTGCTAAAATGTGTTCCTTCAAACTTAGTAACATTAAGGAAAGAAGAGCATGAGATGAAGAAGTTGATTTGAATACAGCAGAATCCTGATACCCTTCAAACACAGCTAGGCAAAACGAGATACAAGATTTAGACCAACCAACAAGGCACCCTCCTACTAGGCTGCTAGCCTGAGTTCTGACCTCCTAAGCATCAGTGTGAAGAGAAGAGAACCACTGATATTCTGGTTAAGCTGGAGTGATCTTATGAGGGTATTTTGTCTTGGTAGCCCTGTCTCCCATTACACCATTAGGAAAAAACCTTTTGCTCTGCTGATTAAAAGGGCTTCCTCCCATTCGGGTGTGTTTAATAGCACCAGGCACTACTCTTAGCATGGGAAGTCAGTATCCATAGTGCAGTAACTATTCCTGGAATAGTTTTGACTTGTCCCAAACAGCACTTTCGCAAGTAACTCCTGGCTTCTGTCCAGGAATAAATATCAACCACAGCTCCCAACAGGCATTTTAGATGCTACGACTCCATTTTGGAAGGTAAAAAAGTTTTCTAGAAATGGAAGCAGGCACTCTCAGGCCTGTTGGCCTCACAAGTGACAGTTTTAATCATTACAGATGCAGAGGTGGGAGAATGAAGCACAATACTGGATTTGGGGTCTGAATAATTCTTAAGAGCTGCCATAGGAAAATACTAACTCTGCTGCCAGGATCATTGAGTGATGTGCTAAAAGGGGCTGGTGCATCACAGTGGAAATCAGTCCATGTTGCAGATGCCCTCTGTGGGGCTTTACATACCACAGCTACTCTTCAGGCAGAGTCCTTTTTGAAAAGCTGCTATGCAAAACCATTTATTTGAAGTTCAACAAGCACATGGAAAGTGCAAAACCATGAATTTGCTAGGTGTTCCACTGAGAATGGTGTAATTCAGGCAGCCTGCACTCACAGGTTACTTGTGAGCTCACATGCATTTCTTACTGTTTGGGACTAAATGCTGCCCACATCCCCACTAGGGTAAGACCAGGGGATGGTTATAAAAGCCAGAGTGAGCCAAGGTTCCTCTCGCCTGTGTAGGAGTTCACAAGCTCCAACAGGGTCCCCAGCCCTCACAGCTGAGAAGCAGACAGCTCCACAGTTGACTCCAAAATGCAACTGCAAAAGATCTGAGGACCCACAATGATATCATTTCAAGATCCAAGGTCTAAAATCCTCTGAAAAATAAAATCTTCCATTTTGTATGTCATTTGTTTTTAACTGCTGTCACACCTACAAGGATAACAAAAGTCTTGAAAAGGATCCATCCTTAGGGATATGAATGAGGATATGGACTCAGGACCCATCATTTTCCTCCATCCAGGAGTCGCACAGCACCACTATCTAAGCTTTTCATTTGAGACTGTATTCCTCTCAGAACAAAGGCAGAGAGAAAATAATTTTTCTGCCTACACATAAAGTTCTCAGCTTTAAGTCTGTTTTGCAGACTAACATTAAAAATGCATTAATTAAAAAGGCTTCTTGTAATCTCCATTAGTTCTTCCCAATGGAACCAGTGGCAGTTAATTCTTTTGCTTTAATTGATGGATATTGAAATGCCAGTATACCAAAAAATATACTGGCTTTTATGCCAGTCCATTTGGGGGAGGGGAAAAAAAAAAAAAAAAAAAAAAAAAAAAAGAAAAGGCAGCACAATACTTCTGCATATATCATAAATCTATTTTTTTCTCTTGACAATTTGTAGAAGATAATGGCCAAATCTTACTACTACTGAAAACAAGACAGCTCATGAATTTCTTGTTTTCTCAAGCTGCAGGATCTCCACCATTACAATTCTGCTCTAATGAACATGCACAGTGTGCGAAGAGTCATTCAAAAATAGTAATAAAAAAATCAAAAAAGAACCCCAAAGCAGGTAACTCATCATAGTCATGGCAATGAGGAGAGAACTTGAGTAGTCACTAAGACCACAGAAGAAGGGGAATGACATGGACTCATCAGCTTCTGAATTAATTGCCTGTAAGCAATGCTAAAGTGACATTTCACCATTTTCTTCCAATTCAGTTGGAAAATGAAGAACCATGCATAATGCATACATAATGTCAGTTTCAGACATCTATCCAGAAGTTTCATGATAATTTTTAAAAATAGCAGGACTCACCCTCTCAAAAAAGAAAAACAATCCAACAACAAAAACTCAACCTCAAATTTCATTCAAGGCATTTTTTTGTAGTACCAGCAAGTATATCTACTACTTCTTCCCACTCCAACATACTTAACTAGCTAAGCACAACAACTTCCTCAACTTTTGCAGAAATTAAGATCAGTTGCATAACCCTACAAAGGCCTACAGAAGAAATGCTGTCCTTCATTTCAGCAAGGTCCATGGTGGGTGTGTTTTCACTGATGCCCTTGTTCCTTCCTCAGTGAGAGCTCTGCCTTGTGCATTGCCATGTGCATCTTGGTCTTGTGACCCACAGAGTAGGCTGGCTGGTACTGGGGCCACTGGCCTAACAAAACCAAATGTTAAAATAGAAGAAGCTCTCCAACACTTTCTTGGTGGGAAGATGGAGAAAGAGACTGCAAAGGCAGGTGTAGTTGGGACTTTCACTACCGAAAATAATTTGATAAAGTGGGAGTGAAGCTGGGGGGCCAATAATACCATTTGTGAAAATAATCCCACCAAAGATATGTGGCCTTTGCTAGTACACAGTTACACATGCTTCCTCTCACACCCCCTCTTCTTTGCAGACATGTACCACAGCCAGTTTACTCACTTTAAATAAATTCAGGAGGTTAAAAGTAACTACCCTGCTTCCCACAGCTGGACCATGACAAGGGAAAAGGTAGTAAAAACATCTCTGTCTGTCAGCAACAAACATGCCTCCAACTCCACAGGGATCATGGTTCTCTTGTACCTCAATTCTTACCTGAGCTGCAGGACAGAGTCCACTTTTTGAGTAAGAATAACAAACATCAGCCATGTACAAAATAGCCAGCATTAACTAATGTTCATTGCTGGAGTCTGTGTAGGTGGGGGACTCATCTTTTGTCGGAGGCTATATGGTAAAAAAATTACATGAAATTATGAGCACATCAAATCCATGTATGCTGTTGACGGCTCTTCTGCAATGGCCTTTACTATGAAGAAAGGCCATTCTCTGGATATTTAGGCTACCTGATTTCCAACAGAAATCCTCCCAGCAGCCACATACCAAGCTTAATACAGTATTCCCAGACTTCACTGGCAGTAATGCAAGATCATAGTGCGGATGACTTGGACAAACCTAATGATAGTTATCGAACACTGCTATCTTTGGCTAGGAACATTTCTTGTCTGCAAGTTCTTGAGCATCTGTTCCTGAGTTTGAGGATAAGAACAAAAAATGTGGCACTAGTTCATCTTAGGTATGAGGCTTCAAGAAAGTATAAAAATAAGTTGTTTAAAGAAAAATAAAAAGCAACTTTCTCAGCAGAATTATTTTCATCATTTCCTACCCACACTCAAAACTAATCTATCCTCTCAACCCACCTCCTTTTTTTGTTTCCCTGACAGGATGAAATAACACAGCTTGGCTATTCGTTCCTCCCACCAAGTCATCCAGTATTCCTGGATGTTATTTTAGATGTAGGTTTCATTTATTATCTGAAGTAATAAGCATAAATCCAGTTTTAAGGAAAATGCAGTTTTGTATAAGCCTATTGCATTCCATTCTGTGTGCTCCATCTGCATGTGCAATCTGCTTCTATATTTTCAGCCAGCTTGCATGGGCAGATTAATGCGCACAATTAGGAAGCAACCTCACAGGCGTTCAATAAACTGCTTTCATTATTACACTCAAGAGAGTCCCTTTGGATGTCTATAAAAGCCTAGTTTTCTGCCTGTTAGCTAAATAATTGACAACGCTTAAAATAATCAGGAGCAAATGAACAAAACGAAGACAATTGTGGTGAAAAGAAGCAAACAAAGGATTCTCAAGGCTGCAAATGCTTTTTGTGTGAGCCCTCTTTCATTCTCTTTAGCAACTTGTATTAAAAGTCTGGTCAGGTTTACACTTGTACTTCTGTGGGGAAAATTTGTTGCCAGCCTGCTGTTTGAACCACACATCATAGGGGACTGAAAACTGGCAAGGACACTAGCATTTATTCTGTAAAAATTGATAAACAAATAAAAATTTGCAGGTTTTATTCTCCTGCATTTTATGACTTTTGAGAAAACTGCTTTGGCAGGCAAGTGTATATCATCTTGGTTTGGTGAACCTCCTGCATTGTGTTTGGAATATGCACACAGAGACTCTGGCAAATTCTGTTTCCAGCTCCAAATTCTGAGCAGAATATATTGAGTGAGCACATGTACCCGAGTGCAGCAGTGCCAGGAATTTTTACAGGAATACAACCTTCACAAAAACAGAGGCATGAATATGTAGCAAAGTGAAAGATGAAGTGACACAACAGTTGTCACATATTATTAGAAACAAACCCTATTTTTTAGACTGCTTTTCCCATTACATAAAGAGGTAGATGGCTATTAGAAAAAATGTGTTGATGGCTATTAGAAAAACAGTGAAACCCATCCAACACTACAATTTCTAGAAAGTTGAATACAAATATAATAAAAGCATCTAACTAGAGATCTGGGTTAAAACCACATGTGAGACACCCTACAGTTCAGACATAAATTCACACAGCCTGCACAGCAAGACTCTGAAAACAGCTAGTCATGACACATCCATCCTCATTACTGTTTAAATGACAACTGTAGTGAACTAACTAAAGAGGGATATCCTGAAAAGTCCTGTTTCTTGTTTTCTTTTGGAAAGATGGGCACTCAGTTCTTCCCTTGCATGGATTAGCAACTGCAAAGTTTGGACTACGTGAGCCTTCATTACCTTTTAATGCACTCTGACAGAAACACAGTCAGGCCAATAATGCAAAATGCATCCAGGATACCATGACTCAGAAGGAAGGACTCCATTTCATGTGTAAAGAATTTCTGGTAAAAAGTCAACACATACTGCCCATTTTCTAAATCTGGCATCTGCAGGGACAGAACCACAGCAACACTGTCACCACATGTGCTTCTCCTCTATTAGAAAAAACTAACAGGTAATTCTGCTATGCAGCAACTTCTCCACCCCAAAGTCTGCTCCTGTGTGCTCTTAAGGTTTTTAATACACAGCTACTTCAGGAGACACCTTATGAGTTTTTTCCTATTTTAGTCTCTGAACAAAGCCTGAGTCCACAGGGGTCAGAGGTGGACTGATCCCAAAATTGTGAGACTTGCAGACTTTTTCATGGCAGTCTGCATACCTGTCTAGACTACATTCTCACAAGAAACAAACATGTACTCAAGCAACTGTGGTAAGAGATACAGCTGACTTTCAAGGACCTGTTGTACACAAAGAAACTAACAAGGCTTTCAAGAGATAGGAAATAACTGTATTCTATAGACAGCACACAAGGTTACAGACAATCTTTCTTTTTAGCATTGACTTCATGTTAGACTCTTTGAAAGGGGATTTCAGTGAGAAGTTCTTGTTTTTAATAGTGACAGGAATTTAATCAGAAAAACGAAATTCTGGGCAGCATCATACTTTATTGTCAGAGTGTGTTAATGGCATGAGAATCTTAATGCATTTCCTTATCAAATAGAAGCGGCACCTCATGCAGGAGAGGTACTGATTGGGCTGTACCCCTTAGAGGCTGATACATCTGGAGGTGGTGATCAATTTTAAAAGGTTTCCCAGTTAATGAGACTGCTGGTAGGCATTGATCTCAGGAAAATTGTGATGTTGCAGCTACAGATCTTACAGAGGACAGACTAACAAGGGAGCTTATCTTTTGAAATGGCTCTATAGGCCATGACTTTGCAGAGGTCACTGCTTTATATGCAGCACATGACCTTCCTTCCTCCCATTCCCAGCAAGCAGAGGAGATCAAAATACTCCAGCAGAGACAGTGAGGAAAGGAGCACAACCTCATATTTGTTCTCTTTGTCTCTAAACGAAGGGTCTTAGAGGAGGGAAGTAATGAGTCACTCATTTTTGCATGCTAGGCAAAAGCACACCTCTAAATACCAAGTACTTCTATGTGAACTAATAACCAGTAGTACTTCAATGGAGTTGCTTCACAAAATCTGAAATGTCACACAGAAGCTTTTCATTACTCTTGGATGCTGTGCTCCTTAATGCCAATGTCTCTTAGCAATGCATCCTCAACAGTCTCCAGTGGTACACCCTCCTCTTCATGTGCCCAGCAAAGAATTCCGTCAGACCACGGAGGGCACTAGTGTCACTGTCTGCTGAGGAATACACTCTGTGCAGGTAGCTCAGTGTCCTGTAGCTGCAGGTTGAGCTCTGGGGGGCTGGAGCCTGAGCCCCAGGCAAAAGGCCATGAACTGCCAACCTTTTGCATAACAAAGGGCCTGGGGACCTGTCACTTGGTCAGGGGAATGGACACTGGGAGAAAGGACAGGAGACAACAACCCCCAGACTTCCCTGTGCTTAGACTGCAAGGGGATAAAAGCCAAGGGGTTCCTTTTTTCAGGGTGCCTCCCTGGAAGAACCAGCTCAAGCTGCTATTTCATTATTTAGTTACTGCACCATGATTAAATTATTTTAAGTATCTGGATGTCTGAGACTCTACAATGGGAAACCTGGGGTTAAACTGTTAGGGAAACCTGGTTTGAACCTGGTGTGACTGTGTGAGCATGGGGGGCGTGGCTGCAAAGGGGGCCTCAGCCCCAGGTCAGGTGGTGTGAGAGTGACTGATAGAGTGGCTCCTGGATGGTCGGACAGGCAAGTTTCCTTAACGCTGCAGCATGTGAGGGCTTTGCTTAACCAAAACTGCACTCACTGGAGGTAGGTTTTCAGCTCACTTCCTCCAGGTGAAGTATTTACAGGGCCCTCTTGGTGTATGTTCAATACACAGAACATACAAATAATGTTCTGATAGTCAAACTCAAGCAATGGAGCTTGAGACTCTAGTGATGATTCCGTCTTCACTTTCAGTTGCATCAGACATAACATCAGCTGAGTGCTCAGAAGACTTTCCTGAATCAGTGAATGGAATGGCTGCCAGGCAGTGCCCAGGCAACCAGAGCTCCTGCACCACCTGGGGACTACCTGGCTGCCCACATAGAATCATTTGTATTGGAAAAGACCTCTATGGTCCTCAAGTCCAACCAAGTCCAGCACCGCCAAGTTCAGCACACAACCATTTCCCTAAGCATTACTTGTACATGTTTTTAAATACCATCAGGGATGGTGACTCAACCACTTCCCTGGACTGCCTGTTCCGATGCTTGGCCACCCTTTTGGTGAAGGAATTTTTCACTTGTGGCCATTTCCTGCTTTCCTATGTTTCAGAGGGTTTGGGCCTGCTTTTGCAAAATCAAATGTACTTTTAATGGAATAGAGCACTCAACAGCAGAATTAATTTCCCCCTAAGCAAAAACAGGTAGAGACAGGGAAGGTGAAGGAAGGGAAGAGATATGTGTCATTCATAACCGAATATGCCTTAAGATAAAAAATCAGATTAAATGGGAAGACAACAACCCTGACAACCCCCTGAGGAAAAGCAAGGCCCATAACTGAGGACCTTGCACTGCAAAGCTCTGATGTGTCTGTTGTTGATTTAGGCTCAAAAAGAATCAAAGTGTCTAGTCTATCAGAAACAGGCAGAGATCTAAAGTTGTGCAGTCTTCAGAATTCCTGAGGAATCAAGGGGTATGTGTGTGTGTGTGCAGGCATCCACACCAGGATAAACAGCAAACCAAACACCAATATCTAGAGACAAATACTGGCAACAAATTAAGGGAAATAGCTATGCCTAAAGCCAAATGGGAAGAAATAAAAGGAAAAATACAAGAAAAGCTGGAACCAGTGACAAAGCACTAAAATGTCTGTACCTCAGAGAACAGACTCTGGGCAAATGATGAAGGAACTGGAGCAACTAGCATGGGACAGAAGTGACTTCTTTAAAGGTCACAGAGGAGGGTAAAGCAATCAATCAGGCTAAGAATACAGGTGAGTAATTTCAGAAGCCAAAGATAAAAAAGGTAAAGGTGACTAAACAGCATTGTGTGTTAATTATGTGATAGAATCAGTTTGGATCAGTTAAAAACAAATAAATGGGGTAGAGCGAATGCGTAAGGCAGGATTTTCACTGCCAATGGAATTAATTATATCAGGACTTAGGCAGTATCTAAATCTGACATTAAGGAGGTATTCTTGGGAAATAGGTCTTTACAACAGATCTCCACATTTAAGTAGGACTATGCTAAATAGAGGAATTATTTATTTACATTATTTACATGTGGGTTAGACTTCTTTACTAATCGACAAAATAAATGAGTGGAGATGTAATTTAGATTCTGTTTTGATAATCAGTCTTGGATTGAATGATTACATAATGATTCAGTTAGAGAATGAAAGCACAAAGTCATTTTATAATTCACAACTTTCATTTCAAAGTGTATGTTTTAGGAAGCTAAAAGGTCTACAGGACAAAATTTCTCACAGAATAAGGTGTGGAGGGGGCTCAAATATTTCACAGAATCATAAAATCATTGAGGTTGGAAGGGACCTCTGGATGTCACCTTGTCCTACCCTCTGTTCAAGTGGAGGTACCTTGAGATAGCTGCCCAGAACTTTTGAATATGGCCAAGGATGGAGAATCCACAACCTGTCTGGGTAACCTGTGCTCATGTTCAGCCACTCTCAGAATAAAAAAGTGTTCAGNGACTTCGTTCCATTCTCGCGCCAGACTCAAAACCTTCAGAGGGCTGAGGGCAAGAAAGCACCACTCAAACAGCCCACCACGAACCACCACGAATCTCGGGTGAGGTGAGGAGAGAGAAACCCTAAAACCCCAAGACAGTAGGAACCTTCTGTGGTTCAGTTTGTGCCCATTGTCTTGAAGTCAAAAGTTTCAAGTCAAAAATTGAAAAAAAATAGCAACAGATGTCAAATCTTTCCTAAGCCCCAAACCAGAAAAAAAATGCAAACAAATAAGATACTATTAAATAATAATTAAAAATCCAAACAAAAAAAAACAGAAGGACAAGTAGATAAGGAATTTTAGGTAATAGGTTTCATATTTTACTTACTACATTTGATCTTCAAGAAGCATCTCTCTTCTTTGCATTTCTTCTTGTCTTTTTTTAACTTCAAGTCTCTCTGCCTAGAGGATTAAAACCAGGAAAGTATACTTGAGGTTTTGAAAAGACCTCAACCAAATATCAATTATTTCAAGTGCAGTATTTCAATATTTTGGTTTTTAAAAGATCTATAGCAGTTGGGTACACAAGTGAGCCAATCTCAAATTTAAAGGTCCTCACTCATGAACAAACATCTCCTAGTCAAGAGACCTGTTTAAATTAGAAAATGACATGGTGTTCCTAGTATCTATCTACCCAAAAGGCCTGGTGAGCATTAACAGCTGTCATGTCACAGCCCTGCTGGGGGATATCTCAGGGCACAACTGATGCAACTTTGGTCCTTGCAGAAGGTAGAAGACCTAAATCCCTGCACCAAAGCAGATGATAGTCCTGTGACACTGCCAGTGCAGTGATGTGAGTACATGTAGTTCACAGACCTGATCTGCAGGAGCGTTAGGTACTGGCCAGTGTAATTAATACATGCTAAGATGGATGAAAGTGGGAGACACGTGTACTTAACCAGCATTCTTCTGCCTCACATACAGTATCTTGTGCAAGAGCCAACCAAATCCTTGACACATAAAACTACTCTGTAAATCTGGACACCGCACAAATGATTAAGTCCTTTAATATAAATTTGCACATAATTTCCAATGGAAGTGTCATCTAAGCTGCCCAAATCCCAAATTCAAGTAGAATAAAATATTAAAACAAAGCAAAAACTAGAGAACTTGCTGCAACAGCAGCAACATGCAGTTCAAGCTAAATTCCAATGAAAAGGAGGCCAGCCAAATTTTTGTTTTGGCTCACAGGATGCAGTTAGGTCCAGTGGAAAGCGCAGTTAAAAGGCAGTTCAGTGTATGAAAGGCACAAATTAGAAGTGCCAACCTGAGATTTCAGCCCACTATATTTTGAACTCCCACACTGCAGTTGGTGGGGGGATCCTCCAGTAAGAGCTCCCGAGAAATGATCACAACAACTCGCATGTGGAGCAAAATACAGCCTCGAACTGTCACTCTGCTCATTGTCCACCCTCAAAATGAAAAAAGATAATTGCTTGGTAACCCAGCAACCAGACATTGCTCCGAACAAAGTGCCCTGGAAATTTCAGACAATACCTTGCACAGATGAGACGGGAGGTGTAGGTGATAACAGCCCCTGTGGCCAGAGCCCCAAATCAGGGAGAGAACACTGTCTGAGCAGAGGTACCGTGCAAGGACAGGGAGAACAAGGAGGGGGAAATGTGTAAGGGGGTAAGGGGTGTTAAGAACAGGGCTGAAACCCCCAGTTCCATAATCTTCTTCCTGTCCTACAATGAAAAACATTTCAGAAAAATTATAATTCTACTGGCAGTTACTCAATTACTTTGCCTTTAGCAGTTTCAGGATGCATATTTTTTAATTGGATAAAGAATGACTGTCTGAAAGAGATTTGCAAAACAAGTGCAAATTCCTCCTTCACATGCACTGGATTAAGAAAAAAAATCCTTTCAGATGTCCGCAGATAGCAAAAGAGACACTATGTTGTGTGATGATATAAACTGCTGGAAGGCAAAAGACTTAGAAGCTGTTATTTGGAAAAAGACAGTGAGAAATAAACAAAAGGAGGAAGGCAAATCTCTGAATAAGATGTCCTGTTGTTCACTCATTTGACATGCAGAGTCAGTGATAGAATGTATAGAACCGATGCAATTCAAAAATTTAACCAAACTGTAGTAAGGAGCATCACTACACGGTATGGGTGATTTTAGAGTATTCAGAGGATATATTGTTTGCTCCTGACCTAAACACAGATGATATTTTAGGGAAAAAATCCCTCCCACTCATTTGTGCAGCTTCATAGTTTACAGGAAAAGAAAGGAAAGAGGCCGAATAGAAATCTTATGGCCTGTGTTATTGTCAAAGGTGATGCTGATGCCCTGAAGACACCAGCCATAGCTCTCAAGCTTTTCCCCAACACTGCTCAATACCCCAAGCTGATGCCTTCACCTCTGAAAGAGCATTGGATGTGGGATCCACCATCAAATTGCAAGGCTCCTGAAAATTCAAAAAAAGAAATTCAAAAATTTCCAAAAAAATCCAAAGCTCACAGGACTTGTTGTGGTCTAGCTCCTAGCTAGTGACATCTAGAGAACAGTGATATTAACTTTGATAAATACAAACCTTCAGTATCAACCCTGTCTCCCACCAGATGAAAAAATAAAGGAACATCCTGCAGCTATTCTACTACCAGCTTGGTACCTGAAGAAAGCTCCAGGATCTTGAAATTACTCACTTATGTCTGGCGTGACTATTTTTTACTCTGGAAGTTCACCCTAGGACACCTGCTTAAGGATGCATCCAAGTGGCAGGCGACAGGACGGGGACATTCTCTAACTAATGACAATCTATCAATAGACATTGCCAAAGCACTCCACATTTGGCACCATGTTCAAAAAGCCAAGAGTGGAACAGCTGTGATATTGAAGGTAAACATGTTGAAAAATGTTAGCAGAAGGTCTGTAAAATGCCTGGTTTTAACAAATTCCTGAAAAAATGCCTCTCATGCTGATTAACACAGTAAAATTAAAGAGCACATGATTTGATAAAGAATAAAACGAAATTACAGCTTATCCTAAATAAGACAGTTTCTGAAGATGGCCGGACTGTTTACTACATAATGTAAGAAAAAAACCCACTGCATGCAGTAGAATTACATGGAGCTTTTTCACTTCAAATTGTTTGAATCTTCTAATATTCAGTCAAGACCTAAACTATACAAGAGAAAGCTAAAGGCAGGGTAACAGCAAGGAAATTCAGTGACAGGAGACAGAAATATCCATTGCGCTGAAGTATTCCAATTTTACATAGAACACAAATGTGAAAAGTTTAAAAAACAAGAAACCCAGTATCAGCTGCTTGCTTATTTTTTGGGGAAATCTGACAGTCCTTTCACCCAATAGACCCAAAGGAAATTATGATCCAGTCTGGTCAAACGTGATGTGAAAGGCTGCATAAAAGATACCAACTCCAGACATCTACTACTAATGTGCAATAATAATAATAAAAAAAACCCTACCTCTCATGCACTTTTTGTGGATTAGACACACAGCATCAGGGAAAAATATACAGAAAAAGCTCATGTTACTGAGCGTTTTCTGAATTATTTCACTGAGCACTCAGATCACTAGCTTCGAATACCCAAACTCAGGCAGCCTACGGTTACCCCATGAACAAACCCCAATAGCCCCACGACAATCTGACTGTCATAAAGTGCAGTGGAGACCTGAGTATTTGTTCACACAATGTGGCCCTGTGGAGCACAGAACTAAGAATCTTTCCCCTCTCTGGAAGCTGGAGAGAGACAAGGAAGATGCCAAGCTGGTCTTCCAGCACGTAATAACCCCACAGTTAATTAAAGAGTGACAGAGACAGGCAGGTGGACTCGTACAGATAGTAGGGCAGACCTTCCATATTTGGGTACTGCTTTGGCAGACACACAGTTTTCACTTGTTCACAAATATAATGGGAAAGGGGATGATGCTTTCCTCTGAACCACCCTTAAAACAGTAACACAAACAGATCCTAAGTTCACAAGCAGCACTGGCTTACAGTACATCATCCTTACAATCAAGGAAGAGCTGAGCTGAGCATCAGCACCCGTTCTAGTCATTGCACATTAGTCTGTAGGGCTTCACCATTCATGTCTGTTGGCAAAGAAGCTTTCCAGCTGTGAAAGTTCCAGGGCTCCTGCTGATAAAGCTGGCTAGCTATTATCTCCTCTCAGACTGTCAAACAATTTGGTTTTTATTGAATGAATAAGAACCTTGAGCAAAAGAAGGGCTGACCAGCAAGAAAAGACAGCCTGTGAACTTGCAGAAAGACATGCTCTCAGGCAATGCCCTATAGGTGCAGTTGAATACAAATCTATCACTTCAAATTAAAAGCTCCTTTCCTTTGGTAAACAGAGCCCAACACTGGCTGTACAGCATCAGTAGGATCCATGTCATTCTCAGGTCTTGGGAGCCTCTCATCTGTAGACAGAGTGAGGTAGCCAAATTGACATCCTCCAGTGGCTTTTCAGCATGCTCTTCTTAAACACAAGGCTGAATTTTTAATACCTAATCATCTTCCAAGAAGAAGTTTTCATCGGCTCAATTACTGTTGTGGAAGACAATCTGAATAAACAAATTCAAACTAAGATTTCCCTTCCACCTCTGTTTTGTCTGATTGCTTTGTGGGTATATGTTTATTTAGTCAAATTAAAGTCTGTTTTGGAAAAGATGTTTGCTGCGATGTTGCATCCTCCTTCAGAAAAAAAAGATACTTGCAGTTTTACTATCTACAGCATGTATAAAGATTTTATAATCTGTGGGAGTGAAGGTAAGGAAATTAAAGAGCATGAAAACAAACCTGATACATCAATATATTTCAGGTGTAACTAGAAATTATAGCAATCTTGTAACATTTTTCTTGTCCAATGCCCATGGGCAAACAACATATATTAAATAATTAATCCACTCTCTTCCACTGCTATCATCACTGCATCTGGAGCTATACATGAAATGGTAACAGCTAACAACATTTTCAGGTGATAATATTTGTTGTCCCTGTGATATATCGTGTATGGGCTTATGCCCAAAGTATAATACTAATCACTGAGAGATCAGGAACAGACTAACCCTTACCTAGCGGCATTTACAGTTATTTTTGTTTATGCATGCCCTTGTACACCAACCACTATCGACGACTTTTTAATTAACTCTCAGCATTCAGCTTCTGCACAGAAAATCATTTTTACTGTCGTGGAGACAAAACTTGCAAACCTGAAATCTCCCTTTCTCTCCTTGTTAATGAGCACATCAGTATCATGCCCTCTCTCCTTTCATTTTTCATTTAAATTCCATGCTGCATTCTCAAGCAACTACTACTTGGTTGCCACCAAGGAGACACAAATGAACTTTTACAAAGGGTTGTGCAGCACAAAGGACAAGACGATGCTTTGTGATGAAAAGCAAGCAAATTCAGAATAATAAAATAAAATTAGAAAGTGAGCTATGATTGGTGTCAATATATGGAGAATATTAGAAGGAAGAGTGATCGGATGTATTAGCAAGACACTTGTGTGTGCAGGCTGTAGAAGGGCTGGAGGGGCAGTTGAATTTCAGGGTGCTCTCAGCACAATGCAGGTAGACTACACTGACCTTTCCATGATTTGGATATCTTTTCCATCCTGACAGGCTGGATTTTGTAGTATTCTTCCCACGTGCACAGGCAATTATGGATTTCTATAAGATCTTTGTGCCAACTGCTATAATCCAATCTTAGAGACGGAGCTCATGCCGAAGTGAACCATATAACCTGCACACAATGTTACTCCTGACCTTCGTGTTCTCCCTTTCTGCTAACTCTGCCAGATAGACGCAGAAGGAAGGGCTGGAGTTTCTGATTAGCCAAAGGGACACTGAAGCCCCCCAAAACCCCAGGCAGGCATACTTCAGTCAGCTACAAAGAGGAGGAGGACTACATTTCGTAATTCCTCGATACCATCCAGGGCTACTACTTAATTTAATTAGCCAGCGACAAATCGTTCAGCAAAATCAAGCATCAAGACATGAACTGTTGTATGGCTTCAAGTCTGCAGTAACCAGATTTACCTTTTCTCTCTGAATTGCTTTTTTTTTCAGGATTTCAGCTTCTTCAGCTGCCTTTGTTGCTTTTACATACTCTTCTCTCTTGTGCTGCGTGACATAAACATAGGAAGTTATTTTACATATTTATGTATACCAGGAACACATAAGGTAACTTGACTCTTATAGCGCACATCTTTCAGGCAGAAAGTGTGTTAGGGGAAAGTTTCTGGATTATTTTTTCCCTTAAAATAAGACACTGAATAATGCAGGCTGTGCAGCAGCTGTTCCAATATTGCCTTTAAGAAGGCTGAGAAATCTAGGGCTGATAAATGGGCATCCATGCAAGGACTCACACAGCTGATTGATAACTTACAAGCATTTATACCTCTTGTAACAGGAACAACATTTCCACATAAGCATGGGACAGGGTGGTACATTGATCAATTAGTCCAAGCGTAAGCAACATGCTGGAAGATACAGCACGGCTTTTAAGTGGCTTTACAACTACTCTGGTTGTTATTTGAGGCATCATCTGTGATACAGATTGCTACATATTTATGGAAAGATTTCTCAATTTCTTTGGTGCAGAACATTAGTTTCAGATTTTCCGCTGCTTCCTTCAGGTTTCATGACTTTCTCCTGTCAAGCAGCTGTGAGTTCATTTTATAGTCATAAGAAACACTACAGGAAAAGCTTTCTCTTGAGTTCTAAAAATAAACAAACACATTTATTCTTACTGACCTTTTTCTGGTATTTAGATTGCATGAGAATCATTTGCTGGTTTTGTCTTACTTGTGCCTCTGATTCGTTTCCACCTTAAAAAGACCCAAAAATATAAATGGCACTTTGTATGTGCATTTTAATTGCAAATGCCAGTTATATACAGCAATATAACAGACTGGATGTATGCAGATACAGGAAATTTTTCATAATTACAGTTGCTGTCTGACATTAAAGAGAACAGATAGGAGACCTTTTTGATAATTTTTTTTTCATCCATCAAAAGCACTTGTCTATTATTTACAGAGCACCTACTGTATCATCCACTCTACCAAAAAAATATGTCCCTACAATATATGATCAGTTTACTGAGGAACTTCTCCATTTTCAGAAAATCAGTCATGCTTTGCAGGTGAGTTTTCATTTTCACATCCAGCTATCCCCACCTTTGCTCAGTTTGTCATGCACATACAGTCAGAAATCCTATTGCTAAAAAGTTTCTCTTTCATCAAATTTAGGATCTTGGACTCTGCCAGCTCTAATGGGATGCTATCATTTTAATATTTTCTAAGTAATGTCTTGGGACTGAAGGAAGAATCCCTTTCTGAAGTGGAAGTAAAAGCCTTTTCCCACAGACCTCTCATTCATATCCAGGTACTAGAAGGTGTCCTTTTCCAAAGCCATAGACTCTCTTTTGTGAAAATCTAAAGCTCTGGCCATAATGTTCAGTCTTCAATAAAAAGAAGCAAAACCCCCACACAGAAAAAAACCAACCAGAAAAAGAAAGTGATACTAGGTCTTAAGGGATGGAGAGAGTGACTGATTTTACTACTCTGCTCTATTTTCCAAAGTATTTTCTTGCTGCAGAAAAAAAAATAATTTATTCCCTTCAGTTGTTGCAAAAAATAACATCAGCCCTCACTCCATTCTGAGAATGGGGGCTGTATTTTCTCAATTTATTGTTTTCATGAGAAATTCCCCTCTATGTGACTCCTAATTCTACAGAAGCAGCTGGACCAATCTGCTCTATCTTAGGTGCCTGATATCCTGGCCTGTATCAAAAGCAGCATGGGCAGCCAGTCGAGGGAATGTGATTCTGCCCCTCTGTTCTGCTCTGATGAGACCACACCTGCCATGCTGTATCCAGCTCTGGAGTCCCTAATATAAGAAGGACATGGACCTGCCAGATTGAGTCCATAGGAGGGCCCCAAAGATGATCAGAGGGCTGGAGCACCTCTCCTGTGCAGAAAGGCTGAGAGAGCCAGGACTGTTCCCCCAGGAGAGGAGAAGGCTCCAGAGAGACCTCCTAGCAGCCTTTCAGTACCTGAAAGAGCCTGCAAGAGAGATGGAGAGGGAATTTTTGCAAGAGTATATAGCAGTAGGACAAGGAGGAATGGCTTTAAACTGAAAGAGGAGAGATTGAGATTGGAAACAATAAAGAAATGTTTCACTATGAGGTGCTGTGGCACTGGCACAGATTGCCCAGAGAAGCTGGGGATGTCCCATCTCTGGAAGTGTTCCAGGCCAGGTTGGATTGAGCTTTGAGCAACCTGGTCCAGTGGAAGGTGTCTCTACCCCTGGCAGGATGGTTAAAACTAAATTATATTTAAGTTTCCTTCAGACCCATACCATTTTATGAAATGTGAGGCAGCGATAGTAGAACTTTCAGAAGGAGACCTTGACTAAAGGTAGCTCTCTCCATTTGCTAATGGAAGGTAACTAATCTTTAGGAGCTTTTGTGACATTCAGTGAACGGGAGATCAATTCGCTAAGTGTGGCAACATTTCTATGGACACAAATAAATCCCTAAGATAAGTTCTCAAGAGAGAGTGACCATACAGTATACAAGCAATAAGCTTAGAGTAGCAATAAGCATACATCTGACGTTGTAGAATGTGTCTTCCTCAGGTCTAGAAAATAAAACTGCTGCTAAACAGGTTTTGAAACCTCTTGGATGCCTACTCTTTCTCCTTTTTTAGCCTTTTGTTGGCAAAATTTCTTTTGTGTGCTGTAGTTTTTTGCCGGTACTGGTGGACATTGTCTCGGAACAAACATTTTTCTGATCATTATTAGAAATTGCCTATAGCCTTTCAGCCAAGTTTAATTCATTCAAGTTGGCTTGGCTGTAACATGTCAAATGCTCCACTGAAGTCAGGGGGTGTTGTGATCATATATAATACCAGAAAAGACATTGTTGCATTTATCAGGCATGATTTGTTGCTCCACTGGTTGCTTACAGAGGAGAGTAGAACTTGTATCCTTCATTGCTCTCATCTCTCCATGATGCCTGAAAGTTTGCCAGTCAAATATTACACAGCTGAAATCCAGAATACTTTTTTCCCTATGAAAAGCACAAGTGCCAAAAAACTTCTACTTTAAGAAACTTCAACTTTAGTTAAAGATTTTATTTAGTGATTTGGACCACATGTGTAGTCCCTTAAAATCACTCTGAGAAAATAACACATGATACTTTTTTCCCTTAATGAGTACCTACAGTGGTGAAATTAGAGATGCCATTTCAGCTTCAAATTTGTTCCTGTGGGAATGATATGTTGTAGTAATCTTTGCACCTCAGTTCTTTCCAGAGGCACTGAACACAGTGCCTTTGTTTCAGTCTCAGGAGTCTATGTGGCAGCTAGAGAGTGACTAACAACAACATATTTTCTTTTTTTCTTTTTTTTTTCTCCTCTTAAGTTGTTTCTTTGCTAAGAAAGATTT
Organism: Illadopsis cleaveri; assembly: GCA_013399915.1. Taxonomy (NCBI): domain Eukaryota; kingdom Metazoa; phylum Chordata; class Aves; order Passeriformes; family Timaliidae; genus Illadopsis; species Illadopsis cleaveri. The sequence continues at coordinate 250,051 of VXBB01020320.1, read as the reverse complement.
TAAATGCAGTGGAGCCAGAAGTTAAGACTCCTGACACTCAGTCATGCAGCTTTAAGGGACGCCCTCAGTTACACAGCCAGCACGCACACACCAAATTTCTTTTTCCAGATTTCACTTTCTTCAGCAAAAAGTTCTGTGGTCTTCCTGTGACAGAAGTATGTCTTCCAATATGTCTTCCCAAGCAAGAAGCAGATGTTACATGTGAACTCACAAAGACTGTGTCTGACCACACAACTGCACATGATGGTGGGAATACAGGGCATTGCCACCACTGCAAACAACTGTGACTCAGCTGCAGGCAGAGCATGTGGGACCAGGATCACCTTGAGCCAAAAATCAGCTTTGGGTTGGAGCCAGTTCAAATTCCTCTGTCTCTGACCTGCTGTCTATTTTTATGCACTGTACACCACCACAAACTTATCTTGTGTAGCCTGGCAGAGAAGGAACTTAATTTGCAGGTCAAAGCAGACCACATCCTGCACTGTGCACCCCAAATTCTCCTACAACAGCCAAGGTAAGGAAGGGCAGCTCTTCTTTTCTAAAACTTTTTTAAACTAAATTTGAAATGTCACTAAATTCAATACTTTATAGTGGTTGCAATTCAAGATATCTCCTACACTTTGCCTCACCCATCTAGAAAACATCTTGGTTATCCTGGCAAACACATCAGTTATGTTCAGGGTGTCTTAAGTTCTTGCAGCTTTTTACCCTGTGTTTCATTTACTTGTCTGTTGTTATTCTTACAAAATTGGTAATACAGGGCTTCATGAACATTTAGCCTGCAAATACTGAAGCTGCAGGGATCACTTTCACCTCTTCAAGAGCCAGCAGTCAGGAAAGCACACATAGTAACACAGAGGAGTTCTCTTATGGGTAACTGGAGGGTCTCCAACATGCTGTCCATCTGCACACTAATGACAAGTGTGTGCCCCCTCAGAGACATCAACCACAGACAGTGTAAACAGCAGGAGGGTTAATCCACCTGTTAATCCCAAATGTTAGTACAGATTCTGTACTCTGATCTTGACAGATTTCTTGAGTGACAATCTGTGCTGTTTTGTTTCAGAAACATCTTCCTTGCCATGATCATCAAAAAGCACAGAGCATATACAGTACGCTCATGTCAGCCCTTATTGACACTGAATCTCTTTAATAAGTAGTGAGAAAAAGTGAAAAATGTCTCATGTCTTGGAAAATTAAATTTTGCAATTCTCAATTGCTGATTTACATATCTTACCCAGTCTCTGTGGCACCAGTGTAATTGGCCCTGGCTTGTGTTCTTTCTTCCATTGCTCCAGGTCATCGAGCTCTTTCTTAGCAACTGAGCAGGTATAAAAAGAAATAAATATACAGAAGTTAGAGGAATACTAAAAAGCAGCCATTACTGCTAACTGCATGTAGTCCTGAAGACCATCCAGGAACAAACTTGTTCTCAAGGGATGCAGACACCCCCACAAGAGGTTACACAGTCACTGCAATGATCAGCTAATAAGGCAAACATTTTCCCTAACTTGAGACTGTAATGGTGAGCAACCGTAGGACTCAAGCCCAAAAGTAAAGCCAAAACCAGCTAGGAGACTGCTAATAGACTGCTTTTTAACCCCTGGGAACCTATAGGTAAGTGCCACAGTATTTACTCCTGCAGGTAAAGAAGATGTTGTTACAATGAAGATGTTATTGCTGCATAGAGGGAAATCCTTGCAGTGTAATGCTCCCCAGCAGGGAAATGAAAAGTAATTTTCCCTCCCAACCACTTGCTCCCTAAATAAAAACAGGAGGAATGCATGAATCAGCTTCAAATTAAGACACTTCAACACAGGCACCCACATGTGAGATGGACAGCAAGCTCCCAGTGTAGTCAGTGGAAGTCAATACAGCCAGGGTGCAGCCATATGCTCTAGGATGGCTGATTTAACTTCTCTCTTTGTCAACTGACAGAGGGAAAAACACAACAATTCCTTTCAATAGCAAGGCCAACGAAGCCTAGGGAAAGAGGAGCTGTGTTTTACACTAGCACTTCAGTTGCTCTAGGAGTTTATTTCACTCTTACCATATATCCTAATGGCTGGCTATGGCTATCGGAGACTAACACCAGCCCTCCTCTAATAGGATAAAGCCAGTATTTGGGTAAGCTTCTAAAGAGACCCAAAAGACAGAGAACAGCTTTTTATTTCACCTTTAAAACAAGCATTTAAGTAGAGACTGCATTCATGAGGTCCTACTTCTGCCAACATCCAAGACAGAAATACTTGACATGCTTCAGACCTTCCACGCTGGCACCACAAAGTGAAAACAGATCTTCATTGGAGCATCATCTGTGCTGTTAACATCACAGTCAGGTCTAAGATGATCTGCTGCTATTCTTTCTCCAAAAAGATTATAGTTTGGTTCATGAAAAGTCCATTTTCTCTCTTGCAAACCAAAAACCCAACCCATGCCAGCCTGCTGGTAAAGCATTTCAGCCAAATTCACGTTTGAGAAGAAAGGATTTAATTGCACTGCTTCCTCAAGGACTCAAGACATGACAAGTGCTGACTCACACTCCTTCAGCTTTCATGGCTTGCATAAATCAATGCCCAGGTGCGTAGGACTGCTGTGCTCAATCAGCCACCTCTGTATACAGAATTTATTTCACAACTGACTCTTGCTGTAACTTTGCCAATAAAAGATTTCAGTGTATTCCTGATCTTTCTGGTAGAGATTCAGGGTGTTCCTGCTTAGGTACTTTCACCAGCAAGACTCAAAGCCAAGCGAAAGTGACCATATATCCACAAATACTTTCATCTAAAATTACTTTTACCAGCTTCAGTAAAAGACCCACCTACAATCCTTAAATGCACGTTCAAGAACCAACAGCAATTGCAGTTGCTTTTGTTTCCACATGGGAGTATTTTCAAAAATATTTCTTATTTATATTTTTGTTCTTCCTCCTCCTAACCCTGAGACTGTTCAAAGTTCCCCAATATGAATTCAATCCTGTAGAAGTTGAATAGAGCTAGTTCCAGCATAGTCCTGTAGAAGCCATCTTGAATAGCTCCTGCACTGAAATTACCAAAATCCTTCTGAACAAGATTTATTCTGCATGAAGCCAGATAATGAGTCAATCTTAAGAAAAGCTACATGATCATGAAGAATGCTCATAGCACTGGCATTACTGTCATAGCTGTACATATAAAAATATTGTAAAAATGAGGATAAAAATTGCAAGAGCAAAAAAAATGCTAAAACCCTAAAGTCATTCAAGTAGAAATAATGCATTATGATATTAGACAACTTACTTTGCTGCAACTTTTTTCTTCTGGTTTCATTTGGAGTTACCAAGACATATGGGCCAACACTAAAATAAAAGAATACACTCTTATTTTTCCTGTTTACACAAAATCAGGATTAGAAAGAGTTCCTTCATCAGCAAAGTCAGTTTTCTGCTGTTGTAACAAACAACTTCATATTAAAACTAGAATTTATTCTGATTCAGCTCTTTGGGAATTTTTGGTTAGTACTCTAGAAATACTTGTTATATTTGGAATTGACAGCAGATACCAAGGATAATATTTTCAGGAACTTTTATCATAGACTTTGATGTTCTTATTCAAGTCTTACTCTAGACTGCTGACCTCAAATCTCATACATTTCAAATCAAATCACTTCCATGAATCAAAATGTTCCATGTGCAAGACCACTGTCTACTGGGAAGAACCCTGGTGCTGGCAGTCCCATCCTTCCCTTGTGGGCACCAAACACCTTGTGGACTTAAGCAGGCTGCCCAAAAATTGTCCAAGGAGTGTGCAAAGTCACACTGTTTGTGATGGACCCAGATGACTTACTCTCAGCCTGAGCCTCAGCTTCCTCGTCAGCCTTTCATTTTCAGGCCCCAGGAATTCCTTGGGCATATTCATCTTGCTGTCACGCCTAAGGTGCGACTCACTGAATCAGGGCAAGGGCCCTGTTTTACCAGACTTAATTTAAAATGCAGTTGCTGTCTCAAGAAACTATCAATCTAATGTGACAACAAAGAGGCAAGACAGGGTTCAGAGTGTATTAAGAGACTTGAGGTGATCAAAAGAGTGATGAAAACATGTCAGTTCCACTTGGAGAAGACAAAGAGTTTTATCTCCACGGTGTATTGTGTGAGTAGAAGTTTACACAGCTCCCACTCAGCAGAAGCTGTGCCATGGGGATGCAGGTTCACCAGAAATGCACTAAGCAGAGCTGGCCCCACACATCAGAGTCTTGGCAGGGTTTTATATGCACATGTGGGCACAAATATTTCATCTGGATTCATTGCAGGGAAAGCACAAGGAGAAGAACAGCTACCAAAGAATAATTAGGGGTGAAGGCCGAGCCTCTTCAGGAAGGGCCACAGGGAGTGGCTAGGGAACAAACTCGTAAGCAGAGAGAGAAGTTGGCAGTGGAAAAGTAATGTAACAATAAGGCCCAAGACTAAGACTAAAAGGGGGAATGCAAATCATGCAAAGAGATCAAAGTGCCCAAAGTGCCGTATCACTGTAATTCAGGGTTTGGTAAGAGAGGATTTATATCCAATTACCTCTTTCTCTTTGAAGACTTATTCTAGGAGGATGTGGATTAATTTATGAGATTAAACTAGCAAAGATAGAGCCGTGAGCTTTAATGGTGCCATTTAATATGATCTTTTCCCTTACTGCCAGCATACTCTGGTGCTCCTGAGATGGTGAGACTGTTCTGCACATCTCCACTGAATACCAGACCCTCAAAGGCAGGAGTGAAGGGAGCAGCAATGCCCCACTGGCATTCACACACACAACTGCAAACATTACTTAAAAGAAGCTTTGACAACACATCTTGCTTATGGCATAACATTCCCCATCAGTGATGTTGTTTCAGATTTTTCTCTATTTGATTGAGTAGTAGCATTTCCATTTTATCCCAAAGTGCCTTTAACAAGCTGCTTCACAATTTATCTGTTTCAAGACTTTTTTAGTAGCTTTTGTTTTCGTTTCAGATATTAAGATCATATTTCTCTCAAGTTCATACACAAAAATATTAAGTACCTCTTAAACTCCCCTCCCTTCCCTTTGGCAGTGATAAAAGTGGCTGAAATTGTGCGTTGCAATGCTACATATCTTCCCCTCCCAAAAATCGATCAGCACATCTAAGATATTGCACTGCTTCACAGCACTAGAGGGCAGAAGAGTTTTTATATCATGTACTTTGATGACTTCAAACAGCATTTGTCTGGTTAAGTTATAATCAATTAAAAAAAACCACCTCGGCTTGTCTGAACATGTATGAGAAAAAATGGTATCAAATCTAGACCTTTTGCCATGAATCATCTCCTTTATCTGCTTCTGCTTTTGGCAAGAGCACTCAGACCCCAGGAGGCCAGGAGGGGCCCACTCCTCTGGTACCTGACTGTGGCCTCATCAGCAGCACCTCAGAAGGACTGCGCATGAAATAGAGCAAAGATCAATCAGTTTACAAAAGAGGTAGAGGTGACAGTACATTTACCATCTGTTTTCCAGAGAGCAGATTAAGAGTCATTGTGTTTAAAACAGTGCTTATTTAAATGCCAAATTGGTTTCCATTTTATTGAAATAAAGGCAAAGAAAGTAAGGATGCCATGTCTCCAGTGGGGGAGGGAAGGGGAGAACAGGACACCAACTTTTGTCTTTTATATAATGCTTTGTTTTAGTTATGATTAGAAATTATAAGAAAAAAAAAGGTGGGGGGAGCATTATTGAGTTTACCTAACTTCATAGTATTCACCTTGGTCTCTGGAAAGATGTGTGAGAGTATGGGTTTGGGTACTGGTATCAGGAATGGCCTTAAACTGAAGCAGGGCAGGTTTAGGTTAGATACTAGAAAGTCTTTCCTGTGAGGGTGGTGAGGCAATGGCAGAAGTTGCCAGAGATATTGTGAATTCCCCATCTCTGGAGGTGTTTAGGACCAGGCTGGATGGGGCTCTGAATATCCTGGTCTAGTGGAAGGATTCTGGCCCACGGCAGAACGGTTGGAACTAGATGACCTTTAAGGTCTCTTAAAGAATTATTCCATGATTCTCTGATCCAGGGGAAGGAAGAGTAAGTGTACGGTAAACTTCTTGTGGGAGGGGTGTAAGTCAGGGTACAAACTGGTTCCTTGCCTTTTAACCCTACAGGAGAGGAGCCAGATGAGCTGTTGCCTGAGAAACTCCACCTGCCCTACCAGTTCAAAAATCCGCACCTAATATCACTTATTTTCTTGACATTCTTTTTTTTTTGAAGGAAAGAAAGTTAATGCAAAAACCCACTACCAGCTTTCACCTTATATTTTTATCCAGTTGGCAGGATATTGTATGTCATTTCTTTGTTCTGGAAAAACCTCTGATCCAGTTAAGCCTATAAAACCCACTACAGCCTGTCAATTTAATATTCCAGTCAGTTTCTGAGTTGCCACAGTAGCCATAAGTCTGGAGCAAATTATCCTACTTACCTGAAGAACAATTAAGGAAATGTGAAGATTTGAGGCTATCAGTGGTTTGCAGAACTTTGTGCTTTATACCAATATATAAAGTGCTTCAAAATCCACAGACAGAAAAGCTGATAAAGAATTTAACTTTACAGTGTCCCTAAAAATGGTTCTAATAGTTACAACACTTAATCCTATCTTTGAGGTAGGGTTGTTTTATAAATACAAATACAGAAGTCACTGGAAAGGGGACAAGGAACATCTTACCCCAGTTATAGCTCTTCAAAAAAGAAAAATCATCTTCTGCCTTTATGGATAATATTAATCTTGATGACTGTTTTTTGTTTTATTTTCTCTGCAGAAAATGGGAATGCATTGACTCATTACACAGACTGAACAGATATTAATGAGAGTAAGAAAGTTACAACCCAATAAGAGAATGTATCTTTATTGAAATAAAAAAAAAAAGGAACCTCTTACGATTTTTCAAGCAGATACACATAATATACCACAGTTGTGGGATTATAAATACCTATGTAACAATATATCATTGTGGTTTAACCCCAGTCAGTAACTAGGCACCACATGGCTGCTCACTCACTCTGCCCCTCATGGGATGGGAGGGAATTAGAAGGTTTAAAGTGAGAAAGCTCATGGATTGAGATGAAGACAGTTTAACAGGTAAAGCAAAAGCTGCACACACAAACAAAGCAGGACACAGAATGGAATCACCACTTCCCATGGGCAAGCAGGTGTTCAGCCATCCCCAGGAAAGCAGGGCTCCATCACATGTAATGCTGAATTGGGAAGACAAACTCCATCACTTTGTGCATCTTACCCCTCCTTCTCCTTCCCCCTGCTATGTATGCTGAACATGATGCCATGTGTTATGGGATAGACCTCTGCCAGTTGGGGTCAGCAGTCTCATAACTCTCACAACTTCCTGTGCACTCCCAGCCCACTCACTGGTGGGGTGGGAGGCAGGAAAGGCCCTGACTCTGTGTCAGCCCTGCTCAGCAATAAGAAAAAAAATCTCTGTGTTATCAACACTTTGGGCCACAAATCCAAACTGTAGCCCCATAGCAGCTACTATGAAGAAAATAAGCTCTACTCCAGTCAAAACCAGCGCATACAGAGAGATATAAAACATTTTGATCAGGAGAAACATGCAACACAGTCATAGATAATCTGTAATGATAATTTACACTTTGAGTGATCAGTAACATTAGGAATACCATATCTGAAAACTTAAATTCTGAATCATATGTGTAAGTCTACTCTTCTTACTAGCTCAAGGACAACTTTTCAGTGCTTTCAAGGCATAGCAACTTTTGTTCTACTTTCTTTCAGGTTTGTATAAAATGGTTCATTTCTAAAATTGAAAAAACACATGAGGACTGCTGTTCACTGGTAATAGCTTTTGCAGAGCTGTGCTCTTTGGTTTTTCCTCAAGTCCACTCCAGCCATCTACCACAGGAGAGATTTTCAAATGAAGCGTGAAATGGTTTAAAGAGTTACAAAAGGAATGGGTGTTATAAACTATTTCCAGTTCCACTGGGTTTTATACCATGGGTGCATTGGTATATGAATGCCACAGAGCTGAAAGCCAAATATCTTGCTCTGCTGGGCAGAGTGCTCTGCATAACAGACAGAAACTAAGGAGAATGAAGTTGGAGAGCAACACAAATGACTAAAGCTTGGGAAGGAGAATGGGCAGATTCAGTCTGAGGAGGGACCTAGAGAAAGACATGAGTGAGATACTGCATTAGATAGTATGTTAAGACTGAATTTAAAAGAGAAAAGAGACCAAACCGCCAAACTCTTGAATTCCCTTCCAATGATACACTAATTCGAACTTTGTGTTCCTTTACCAGGAATTGTTTTAAGAGTTGTCAAGTTCACACCACCATAAAGCATTGTTTTCACCAAGGCTCCCATGCCTGATGGAGCAGCCATATGCTGCTGAGCAGCACAGAAGCTGCCAAATTAAAGGGCTACAAGATGCCAAATCCCAGCAAACAGACAACTGTCCTGTAGGTATCCCTATTTTGCAATGCACACACAGCCAGACACTAATGATAATTGACAGCCACAGTTCTAGACCTCAGCTGAGCAATATGCTGTGTCCCAGCAGTGCCATAAGCAGAGCTGGAGGAGCGTGTACAAACCTTGCATGCAGCCCTGGGGCTCTGGCTTTCCCTCTTTATCAGTGGCATCTTCTTACCAGTTTGCAGCTCAGAGACAAAAGTGATTTACTGGGGCTTAGCATTACACACTGTCTGATTCACCCTCACTGCATGTGTGCTCTTAACATGAGAGGCAGAAAAAGAACTACATTAGCAGGAAATATTTATCACCAAAAATCTGCTTCCATGGATTTTGTCCTGTGTTTGTCGCAGGCCAGGAATGCACTTAATTACCAAAGTTCAAATGATGTCTGGAAGATTATTAAACCAGGGTAACTCACTTCTGTATCTGGTCCCCTTCATTAAGAACAGACAGTATTTTTGCCATTGTGAGGCTTTCGGTTAAGGCAAAGAGTTAAACCCTGAAAAAGTGAACTTGCAAGGCGAAGAGTGAGAAGGGAAAGAGCAGCAGACAGCAGCCCAGGAGAAAGTAAGAGTCAGAAATCTGCAGGAAAGAAACAGACCTGAGGTTCTGCTGTTACTCACATGCTTTTAGAGAAATTCCTGAAGTTAAATTTGGTCCAAAGACTAAAACTGAAACTTGGAACTGAATTTCCAGCAGTTTAGATGAGGCTCAGACTCAGCAGCCTGTTGTGGTCTTAGCACATCAGAAAGAGGGGCAGGTGCTTCAGCCAGTACTCTGTTTTGGACAATCTCATCTCGGCTCTCTAAAGATCCAAGGAAATTGCCATCCTGAAGGATAAAATCAGGGAGCCAAGGGGTAGCTCTCAGCCCAGCACAGCTTCCTCTCCTCTGAAAACACTAATGTGCCATTAATCAGCCTGTGCTTGCGGTCAGATTACACCACAGGGCAGAGTTCACTGTGTCATTGTTGTAGATCAGCATCAGACCTGGCAAAATCTAGGAAACTCAGACATGGCTGTGCTCATGCTGTCCCCACATCCTAGAGCAGCTCAGTTTCCTCAGTGCAACACAGTGTCAGCGATGTAGGGAACACGCCAGAGCCAGCTGGAGCACCTGGCAATCACTAGCCCTGAGGAGCATGGAGCATCATACATGGGCAGGCCAGGCGCTGGGCTTGGCAGCACCGAGTGCTGAACCGAGCTATCCCCTGCAGGGGTGCGCATGTGTTGCATGTCAGGCCTGCCAGCATGCCTGTAGAACTCAGCAGGTCAGATGCTGTATCACATGAACATTGAGATTTGAGCTAGTGACAATGCCCATCTCTGCTTCCCCCCTTCTATTCTTTCCAACAATGTAGTTCCCCCTCCGCTGTCTCTGCACCAGGGAATTTGTCCTTTCATTGCCCCAGCCCAAATGCAGCATCCTCCCATACATTCCTTATTCATCACCTTGCCACCTTGCCATTCATCAAGCTATGCATCAAGAGAACATGTCAAGGCTTGTGCAAAACAAGCTCCTCCAAAAAAGCCATCTAATACAGAATTTGGAAGGACTTCCTTCCCCCCTCCCAAGCATTATATGGAACAGCAATGCCCACAATCCAGACTAACATAGTTTTTGTCTTACACAGACCCTTCCACCAATCCTGTGCCTGGAGAAAAGGCTGGCTACTGACCACTGTGAAGCCAGGGATCTCTGAAGTGCTCCACTAGGCTGTAAACATTAGTACATCAGCCTGCAAGACACAGAGTTGGGAGACTTCTCCTGTGCAGCAAGTGGAGAATTAAACTCTGAACAGATTTTCCATGATTCAAATTACCTGCCTTGCACTCCCACCAGCGGCTGGGCAGTGGGCAAAACAAGCATTTTGCTAAAAATCTGCCTACAATTTTGTAGACTAATTTTTTTAAAAAAATTTTTTAAAGAAACTTTAGTTCATGAAAAAAAAAATCAGAGCTGCTAAGTATAGTCTGTCAGCAATAGGATGAGGAGTCTTATAACACCATAGTTTTTTGGTTTTTTTTTTTAAATTTGGGATTAAGACTGGAAAAGGAAGGAAAGAAAGCTCTGATAGATTTGGCTCCAGCAGTCAAAGAATACAATTTCTCTTGAGTCAAGCATTCTAGCAAGTTCGCTCTCCTTTCAAACAAAATGATGAGGGACTGTTACCAGCTGTGCGGCAATATATCTTCAGGCTTTATTATTTTGAATTTCAGTTTTTAATGGATTTTACCAGAACCAATATTATTCTTGGCAGCTTTAAAGCCGCTAAAGGCAGACTGCTGAATGGGGGCAGCAGTTTCTTTTTCAGGCTCTAGCTATAGTTCACCCTCTAATTTCCCCACTTTCCTCCACCTTTCTTCTGTACAGACTTTTGTTTCTGAATAGGTATGAACGGGGGCAATTTGGGAATTGGCTTTCTTCAAGTTAATTTCATGGCACTTAGCAGACAAAGTGAAGCCACTTAAATGCAAGCTTATTATTATAAGCAGTTTCAAGCTCTTGTCATCCTGGTGACTTTTTTCTCCATGGCCTGAAACCACATTCAACGTATAAACTGGATGGGGACATGCAAACTGTGACTTCAATTCTGCATTTGAACAAGTACTTTTCTTAATTAGGACCATTTTACTGTCACTTCTCACCCTTGACATATCATATAAGGGCTTTTCCAAAGCAAAACTATCCTCTAATACCAGTTGCCCACCTTGTATTTTTAATAGTCCAGTTTGAATATTGAGTACTGAACAGGACTGCAACATGCTACATCCCACACATATTTCATGTGTCAAATCTAAACAAAAGGCCCCCTGATCCCATCCTAAGATGGTCCTGAGATGTCTTCCCACTCCCAATTTCTCTCACAGCCTGAGACAGAGAGTTTGCATGGAAACAATTCACACAGAGCTTTCAAAAGAGACTCCAACTCCTGCTTTGCTGGCAGCAGAACCATATCCTTGTCTGTTTCCAAAAAATAGCAAGCAGAAGCTGGAATAGAGACACTGCTTGGCACAGAGGTATCCTACTTGGGCCCCTCATGTTCCCTCTGCTATGCATATTCCAGAAAGCCTTTAGTAATGCTAGTCTGTGCTTTTTTTCTCCTACCTTGTTACTTCAGATCTCCAACTGCTCTTGTTATACCAGAGCCTGAAAACCTGGACCATTCTGAGGGTGTCCCAGTATTTTAGTTTTAAAGGTCATATTAAAATGGATTGGTGGCTAAAAAGCTGAGTCAGCTTTATTACTGCTAAAATGGTATTTTAATCTGAAATCTTTCTTGAAATGTTACTTGAGAAAATGAACAAAGTAATAATGAATGAAACATTTTTTTTTTACAATAAAGATCTCCACTGTTCTGTTTCAATATTTCAGATGCTATCTTCTTTTTTAATCTGTGTTAGTTAAGGAAACTGCAGTTTAAGTGGATTCATCCCATTCAAACTGCCTGGTAGCATCCCCCTTCTCAAGGGAAGGATTCAAACCCCACTCTTGTTCACTTCATTTTGAGTATTAGTTTGCCACTCATATTACATGGTTTCTGTTTCAGCCTGGCTTTTCGTCATCCCTCTTCTCATTAACTGAATACTAATGCAGACTTTAATTTGTACATCCAAGATTCAGGAACTAATTCTTTGTTAGAACTTTATGAAGACACTGAGAGAATTTTTTTCACATGCAAAAAACACTACTCAGTCTTTGCAGTGGATGCACACCAGCTTTATGTCTGCAAGATCATGTAAGATGAAAGAGGGAACAGGGGTTTGTGTGATTATACGTGCCCCGGCCTTAAATTCTGCAGGGAGCTCTGGCAAACCAACTGATTAATTATTCACCTAACCTCTACAAAGGGGTTTGTATGCCAGACAAAAACTGGGTACAGGTAGTCATGCCAATGGGAAAACTCCCACTGACCCTGCTGCCCTTTCCTCCCCCTGAAAAAGAAAAGAAAACAAAACAAAACAAACCCAAGAAAGCAACAAAATGCAATCACATCAGAGCTACATAAACAAACTGGGACTCTCCTTGCTCTGTTGTGGATACCTGGCACTGTGAGAGCAGGCAAGACAGAGAATTTTTCATATTTGGAAGTGGCAGAAAATAAACAGACTGTAACTAAGGAATTGTTGTTTGCTCTCCTGAAAGTCAGTCATTAAAGTGCTGATGGATTTTGAAGGGACTCAGCTCTTAATAATCCCTGTGTCATTACTACCTAATAGGCAAGCATTCATGGGTTTCAGTGGAAAGCTCCTGATCTCTGTTTGCCATCAGCTGCCTGCCACCTCCTCCACTGGTGGCTCCACCTTCTTCATCCGGAAAGAAAGGGAAGGAAACTTGAAACAGTTTGCAGTTTTGCCAGCTGCGCTTTGAAAACCGGACGAAAAAGAAGCAAGCTAAGCAAAATCAGCACATGACAATAATAACAATCTTAGCATTACATGCACTGTTACTGAGAACTCAGAAAAAGCACATTAGGGGAAAAAGACTAAACACTTATCTATGGCCATCTAAGCATATTTATATTAAACATGTGCATAAAATACACACACAGAGCTTTCAGTTTCTATTCTCTATTACATCTGCAAGACACAGCTTATGCAAGCTTATCTATTGCAGGATTGCCACTGGAACGCCAGAGATCGGCTAAGCATAGATTCCAATAAAACACAAAATAAAATCAAGAGCTGAAGCTTTGGATTTAGTTTTGTCAGCATGAAGTTTCTGAAAGCTGTTCTGTGTCCTTGACTGCATTCAGAGCAGTGCTGGAATGCAGCCTATATCCATCTCTTAAGCCAAAGTAAGTATTTTTAGACTTTCCAGGATGAAATATTAGGAGACACAGAAAACAGGGAGCTAGAACCAGATTTGAAATTTCACTTTGCAAAAAGATGCCAAGAAACAGACACCACATACACCAGTACCCGAGGCACAGAACTGGCCACTGCTATGGCACAGTGTGTAAGCCATGCTATCAAGAAGCCTGCCAGAACAACTCAGATCTCACATAGGAAGCTTCAAGAAGATGACAACATGCAGCTTGTGTGCTCAGCCACATTTAGGCTCTCTATAATTTGCACTCTTACAGGTGTACACCTCAAGAAAGCTGGAGAACAGGCCTCCAATACAGGTAAATTATTTTAGTAAGGCTACTTGTTACTTACTGCTGCTCTTGCTGTTGTTGGTGGGCTGATGCTTGGCCTCCTCGTTTCTCTTCAGATGCTGTCAGCTTCTGGGTGTTTTCACCCTTCTCCATTTCATTGTTGTCATGCCAGGGGTTACCCTGAGAGGAAGATGGAGTATTGGAGACAGTAGCTGTCCTGTACCCGCTGCCTTGCCTCCATCCTCCAACCCCAGACATGGTTTTGCAAGTACCTTGCCTTGACAGAAACCACTATTGCTGCTACAGCTAGAGAAACACTCAAAATTTTGGAGTTACCACAAATCAGTTTCAATTCCTGGTAAGCTCCTCCCCTTCCTGAACTTTGGACTGGCAGGCATGCCAATATATGTACTGGTTTCTGAGGCATCCTGCAGCTGAAGCTCAAGTTTCATCGTCTCAATCAGGCAGAAAGGAGTCACAGGGTGACAGAAAAGCTGACCTGCACTAATGAACCAGGTGACATCAGCTTGTGCAGAAGCATGGGGAGGTCTGACATTTTTCTGATATATTTCTCACATATATTTCTCACATATATTTCTGATATATTTCTGATATATTTCTGATATACTTCTGATATATTTCTGACTTTTTTTTAAGCCAGCCCTTCCCTGTGACAGAGGGAATAACTCTTGGGGGTGTTATGACCCACTCCTGAAGGTGAAGGTAACCCAGGTTCTTGTTAATAGATCTCTTGGG